>CAJQZJ010031868.1:1288950-1332277 GCA_907164525.1 Lophiomys imhausi
ACACACACACACACACACACACACACACACACACACACACACACACAAAAGCATAATAGAAAGTTTTAAGAGAGAAATTGTGAACTGAGAGGATGAGAGAAATAGGAATGAAGCATACTGATAAAACAAATTCCTGCCTAACAAAACTTAGGGCATTGAACAAGAACTTAATAGGAACCGGTTATCAAGCAGAGTAGAGAAAGCAATCCTGCCAAGTCTACCCTGAACCTGCAATCAAATCCAGTGCCAGGCAGGCATGTCTACGCAAGTGATAGCTCATATCAGCAAGAAGAAAAGAGCCCTAGCTTTAGAAAGAATTAGCCAGAGCTAAGTGTTGGAAGAAACCTTCCACAAACCCACAAACAAAGCAGAGAGATATGGAAAAAGAGATCATGGCCAGGAATATGTCTTCTAGACTAAGACAGGAAAACAGTCCAAAAGGCTTGGCCAAAACAATAAGGTGGATCCTCTTCCTGCTAATTTCCAAGGGTAAAGGTGAAAGCGGGGTGGAAGAAAAATATTTTGAAACTAAGATGTGTAGCCAGGTTGACTTTTTAAGCCACGGAATTCTGGTCATTTACTATCTGTGTTTACAAACTCATTTCTCAGACTGGAATGAGTTAAGGATGTTTTCCATTCCTCACTGAAACACTCCAGGAAATTCTCTCAATATCCAGCTATTCTTGGATCTCTAGGTGCCAAGGGGTGATGGGTCACCCAGAAGGCTTTGGAGCCCATTGTTGAGAGGTGGGATGAGGCAGAGGTAGAATGATTTTTTTTTTTCAGGCCAAGATCATTCTGTCCTTGGCCAAGGATGTAGTCCCCAGGCTCAAGATCTGAGTTATACTCACAGAAGTCCTCTTCTGATTGTTGTTCATTAGTAGTGTGTGGACCAAGCATTGGTACCATGGTCTCACACAAACTGATGTCAAAAGAAAGCCATTTTATCCAGAAATATTTTATTCAAAAATCTAAACCAAAGGTGAGGGAAATTCTAGTGTCTGGACTTCACTAAGAACCTGAGTATGAACACCCTTCCTTGTACCCATGTAAATAAGACTCTCACATTGGCTCCTAAGCTCTTCTGCAAACATGCTAGCCAAACCAATCTCTGAGCTAATCTCCCATTCACAACTCTATGTTTATTCCCATCTGTCAGGTAGCATTCTGGCACTTTATGCAGAGAGTGGGTACCAGTTCTTGGCCTTCCCACTTCACTTAGTCACTTAAGATCCAGGGGATAACCACATATAATTCCTCTTCTCACTTCAAGTTCTCCTGGCAATACAGACCTAGCCTATTTTACTATAGAAGGGACATTTTCCTGAGCACAGAGCAGCCACAGTATTTTCTAAGTAGAAAGAATCATTGAGAAGATTAATTTTGATAAACAAACTTTTTCTGCCAGTAGAAGGACCCATACTTTAACTAGAAAGTAAAAAAAAAAAAAGCCATATCTTCATGCCCCAGGTTTTTCATCTTGGGTATTTAAACTGGCATCCAATCATAGGGATACTAAAATAATCAAAACGTATAAGGTATGAAAAGCCTTTCCTGCTACATTTTTGTATTCAGTATTATCTGTGGATATTGGTTGATGTCAAATAATTTGTAAATGTCTTAAAAATCAGTTCTTCACTCTCATTAGCTGTCACACCACAAGGATCTCATTAGTGACATCGGCAGGCACTGTAACGTAGATTTACCTCTGTTTGTAGTTCAATAATCTTGCATCATAGGAGAAAACTGCTTATGATCAGACTTATTCACACAAAGGCCAGGTCCTTCTCTTTGTCCCCAGAGACCCTTAAATGAAAAAAAATTACCACTTCATATGACAACAACTTGCTTCTGATTCCTTACTACAGAGCAAGTCACCTAAATACAAGGCTTCTTTGAACTCCCTAGAACATAATATAGGACTTACCATATTGTATACTCACATTAGCAGCAGCAGCAGCATGTGGAGCAACTAAGGAATGAAGAGAAACAGCAGTTTCTGAGCATGCAGATATGATGCAGAGTTTTAGTTTGTTTTTTGTTTTTCATTTTTTATTTTTTTCTCTTTTACCTTCTAGGGCTGTTTCTAGTTCTGCATCAGCACCAACTAGAATCTGTTAGATAAACAGAACCTCCAGCCTTACTCCATGTATAACTAGTCAAAAGGTGCAATTTGTAAAAATCCACAGGTGATTGTAACTTCAGGTTGGGGTACAGTTCTTGCAGGTTACCAAACACCAGTATTTAGCAGCACAAACATTGGCTTTCAGTGCTCACACACTTCAAGCAAGGATCTTCCTCAGTCTTTCTCCTTCAAAACGACCTTACATTTTTGCTTGATTAGCTGCTTTCCCAACAAATATCTGTTAGGTCCTTTTGGTGCATTGGTTGTAGTATAGTTATCCTGTACCATATGGCTAAAATCCGATTATCAGTGAACAGATGCCATGTGCATCTTTCTGAGTCTAGGTTAGCTCACTCAGAATGAGCTTTTCTAGTTCCATCCATTTGGCTGAAAATTGCATGCTTTCATTAGAGTAGTATTCCATTGTGTAGATGTACCACAGTTTTTTATCCATTCCTCAGTTGAGGGACATCTGTGTTGTTTCCAGTTTCTAGCTATTACAAATAAGGCTGCTATGAACATACATGAGGAAACATCCTTGTGGTTTGATGAGGAATCATTTGGATGTATACCCAGAAGTGGTATGGCTGGGTCTTGAGGTAGAGCTTATTCCAAGTTTTTACGATATCACCAGACTGATTTCCATAGTGGTTGTACAGGCTTGCACTCCCAACAGCAATGGAGGAGTGTTCCCCTAACTCCACAATCTCGCCAGCATGGGTTGTCATTTGAGCTTTTGATCTTAGCCAATCTGACAAGTGTGAGATGAATCTCAGAGTCATCTTGAGCTGCATTTCCCTGATGATTAAGGATGCTGAGAATTTCTTCAAGTGTCTCTCAGCCATTAGGGATTCCTCCTTTGTGTATTCTCATTTTAGCTCTGTTTCTCATTTTTTGATTGGATTATTTTGTTTCTTGGCATTTAATTTCTTGAGTTCTTTGTAACTTATGGATATTAGCCTTCTGTCAGATGTGGGGCTGGTGAAGATCTTTTCCCAATTTGTAGGTTGATGTTTTGTTCAAATGACGTGTCTTTTTGCCTTACAGAAGCTTTTCAGTTTCATAAGGTCCCATTTATTGATTGTTGGTCTTAGAGCCTGAGCTGTTGGAGTTCTGTTCAGGAAGTTGTCACCTGTGCCAATGAGTTCAAGGCTTTTCCCCACTTTCTCTTCTATTAGATTTAGTGTGTCGGGCTTTATGTTAAGGTCTTTGATCCACTTGGACTTAAGTTTTGTGCAAGGTGATAAGTATGGGTCTAATTTCATTGTTTTACATGTCGACATCCAGTTAGAGCAATACCATTTGTTGAAGATGCTTTCCTTTTTCCATTGTACAGTTTTGGCTTCCTTGTCAAAAATTAAGTGACCATAGGTGTGTGGGTTCATTTCTGGGTCTTCAATTTGATTCCATTGATCAACTG
The DNA here is from genome assembly GCA_907164525.1 of Lophiomys imhausi. NCBI lineage: Eukaryota > Metazoa > Chordata > Mammalia > Rodentia > Muridae > Lophiomys > Lophiomys imhausi. Next base: position 1,292,496 of record CAJQZJ010031868.1, read on the forward strand.
GTCTCTTTCTAAACCAGTACCATGCCATTTTTCTTACTATTGCTCTGTAGTATAGCTTGAAATCTGGTCTGGGGATACCTCCTGATGTGTTTTTATTGTACAAGATAGATTTAGCTATTTGTTATTCCATATGGTGTTGAGAATTGTTTTTTTTTCCAGATCTATAAAGAATTGTATTGGTATTTTGATTGGAATTGCGTTGAATCTTTATATTGCTTTTGGTAGGATGGCCATTTTTATTATGTTGATCCTACCTATCCATGAGCATGGGAGATCTTCCCATCTTCTGATGTCCTCTTCAATTTCTTTCTTTAAGGACTTGAAGTTCATGTCATAGAGGTCTTTGACTTGCTTGGTTAGAGTTACCCCCAGGTATTTTACGTTGTTTGTGGCTATTATGAAGTGTATTGTTTCCATAATTTCTTTCTCAGCCCATTTATCTTTTGTATAAAGACAGGCTTCTGATTTTTTTTTTAGTTAATTTTGTATCCAGTCACCTTGCTGAAGATGTTTATCAGTTGTATTAGTTCTCTGGTGGAATTTTTGGGGTCACTTATGTACACTATCATATCATCTGCAAATAGGGATATTGTGACTTCTTCCTTTCCAATGTGTATCCCCTTGATCTCCTTTAATTGTCTTATTCCTCTGACTAGGATTTCAAGTACTATGTTGAAGAGATATGGGGAAGGTGGGCATCCTTGCCTTGTCCCTGATTTTACAAGGAATGCTTTAAGTTTCTGTCCATTTAATGTGATGTTGGCTACTGGCTTGCTGTATATTGCCTTTATTATTTCTAGGTATGGTCCTTGTATGCCCATTCTCTCCAGGAATTTTAGCATGAAGGGGTGTTGGATTTTGTCAAATGCTTTCTCAGCATCTAATGACATGATCATGTAGTTTTTTTTTCTTTCAGCTTGTTTATACGGTGAATTACTTTGATGGATTTTCATATGTTGAGCCACCTTTGCATTCCTGAGATGAAGCCTACTTGATCATGGTGTATGATACTTTTGATGTGTTCTTGGATTCGGTTTGCCAGTATTTTATTAAGTAGTTTTGCAACTATGTTCATGAGGAAATTGGTCTGAAGTTCTCTTTCTTTGTTGGGTTTTGTGTGGTTTAGGGATCAGGGTGACTGTGGCCTCATAGAATGAGTTTGGCAGTTTTCCTTCTGTTTCTATTTTCTGGAAGAGTTTGAAGAGTATTGGTATTAGCTCTTCTTTGAAGGTCTAGAATTCTGTGCTGAAAACATCTGGCCCTGGGCTTTTTTTAGATGGGAGATTTGTAATGGCTGTTTTTATTTCCTTATGTGTTATAGGACTGTTTACTTTGTTAATCTGATCTTGATTCATCTTTGGCAGGTGGAATCTATCAAGAAAATTGTACATTTTACTTAGGTTTTTAAATTTTGTGGAGCACAGGTCTTTGAGGTAAGACCTAAAGATTCTCTGGATTTCTTCAATTTCTGATTTTACTGTTGGTTATTTTCCTTCTGCCTTCTTGTCAATTTGGCTAAGGGTTTGCCTATTTTGCTGATTTTCTCAAAGAACCAACTCTTGGTTTTGTTGATTCTTTGTATTGTTCTTTTTTGTTTCTAAGTTGTTGATTTCAGTTCTAAGTTTGATGATTTCCTGCCTTCTGCTCCTCTTGGGAGTATTTGCTTCTTCTTTTTTTCTAGTTCTTCTAGTTCTGCTGTTAAGTTGCTCATATGGCCTGTCACAATTTTCTTTTTTGAAGGCAGTTAGTGCTATGAACTTTCCTTGTAGCACAGCTTTCATTGTGTCCCATAGGTTTGGGTATGCTGTGCTTTCATATTCGTTGGATTTTAAGAAGTCTTTGATTTCCTTCTTTATTTTTTCTCTGACCCAGTGGTCATTGAGTAGAGAGTTGTTCAGTTTCCATGAATGTGTAGGCTTTTTGTTATTTCTATTGTTGCTGAAGTCCAGTTTTAATCCATGGTGGTCTGATAAGATACAAGGGGTTATTTCAATTTTCTTGTATCTATTGAGGCTTGCTTTGTGTCCGACTATATGGTCAATTTTGGAGAAGGTTCTGTGCAGTGCTGAAAAAAAAAAAGGTGTATTCTTTTGTGTTTGGGTGAAATGTTCTGTAAATATCTGTTAGATCCACTTGGTTAATGACCTCTGTTAGTCTCATTATTTCTCTATTTGGGTTTCTGTCTCAATGATCTGTCCATTGTTGTGAGTGGGGTGTTTAAATATCCCACTATTAATGTTTGGATATCCATGTGTGGTTTCAGCTTTAGAGGAGTTTCTTTTACAAATATGGGTGCCCTTGTATTTGGAGCATAGATATTAAGTATTGAAATTCATCATGATTAAATATTCCTTTAACGAGTATGTAATGTCCTTCCTTGCCTTTTTTGATTAACTTCAGTTGAAAGTCTATTTTATTTGATATTAGGATGGCTACTCCAGCTTGCTTCCTGGGACCATTTGCTTAGAAAACCTTTTCCCAGCCCTTTACTCTGAGGTAGAGTCTATCTTTGGTAGTGAGATGTATTTCCTGTATACAGCAAAATGATGGGTATTGTTTACAGATCCATTCTGTAAGCCTGTGTCTTTTTATTAGAGAATGAGTCCATTTATGTTGAGGGATATTAATGACCAAAGGTTGCTGTTTCTGTTATTTTGATGTAGGTGGTGGTTGTATGTTTCTTTTGGTTTAGCTGCAGTTTAGGTTTTTGCTTCCTTTGCTTTCTTGGGTGTACATATCTTCTCTGGGTTGGATTTTTTCCTTCCAGGATCTTCTGTAGAGCTGTGTTTTTGGGTAGATACTGTTGAAATTTAGTTTTGTCATGAAATATCTTGTTTTCTCCGTCTATGTTGATAGAAAGTTTTGCTGGGTATAATAGTCTGAGCTCACACCTATGCTCTCTTAGGACCTGTAGGACCTCTGTCTAAGCCCTTCTGGCTTTTAGATTTTCTGAGGAGAAGTCAGGTGCAATTCTGATGGATATTCCATTATACATTACTTGACTTTTTTCTCTTATGGCTTTTAATATTCTTTCTTTATTCTGTACATTTGGAGTTTCAATTATTATGTGGCGAGGGGAATATTTTTTCTGGTCTAATCTGTTTGGAGTTCTGTAGGGCTCTTGGAATTTTATTGGCATCTCTTTCTTTAAGTTTGGGAAGTTTTCTTCTACGATTCTGTGGGATATGTTTCCTGGACCTTGTAGTCGGGAATCTTCTCTTTCATCTATGCCTATAATTCTTAGGTTCCATCTTTTCATTGAGTCCTTGATTTCTTGGATATTGTGGGTGAGAACTATTTTAGATTTCTCATTTTCTTTGGTTGTTGTACTTATTTATTCAATTGAATCCCCACACCTGAGATTCTGTCTTCTATCTCTTGTATCCTATTTTTGATACTCATGTCTGTAGTTCTTCTCTTCCCTTGGTTTTTCACCTCCAGGACTATCTCTACTTGTGTTTTCTTTATTGATTCCATTTCCAATTTCAAGTCTTGAATGCTTTTATACGCTTTATACATTTCCTACTCTAGTTTAGATGACTTTGTCTGCCAATCATTCAAATCTTTCATAGCCTGTTCTCTTTCCCATTCATGTTTGGCTGAGTTGGCTGGGAGGTCTCTATTAGTATTCTCCATTGCTTTCATTTGTAAAATTGAAGATTCTTTATATTCTTTCAGGGATTTAACTTCTTCTTGTAAGGACTCTATCATTTTCCTAAGTATAGATTTGTCATCATTTCTGTGTGTTTCAGCTGTGGTGGGATGGTCAGGGTTTGCTGCATTAACATCACTGTATTTTGTTGGAGTCATATTTCCCTGACTTTTGTCAGATTTTCTTTTTTTCACTGACCAGACCCTGCTGCTAGTTTGTCTGGTCTGAGGATTATGTCAATGGTCATGTTTCCCCCCCAGGTGGCTCCTCCTAGATGTTCCCCAGGGTACCTCTGTGCCTCTTGGCACTAGACACTAAGCCCTGTAGTCTGAGTCACTCACCAGTGTACACAGGCCAAGAACTCACTGCTCCAAGGGTAGAACTGTAGATGCTCAAGATCTGGTTTCCCCACCAGAGGAGCCAGGTGCACTGGCTGAGGGGTCCAATATTAACCCCACAACCTGTCCACAGGGCTTGGACTCAGTGAATTTCTGAGGAGCCTTCCAACCCAACCACCCACCTTTCAGCCCACTCTGATCTCACCGTTCCTGTGGCTCTGCTGGTTTTGGTTTGGGTGCCAGAGTTGTCCTGTAGATACTAGGGGCTCAGGAAGCCAGGAGAAATCTCTATCTGGCGATTGAGCTGCCTGCCAAGGCCCAGTACACTGCACCAGTGCTGGAGGCTTAACCTGCTATGGGAAGTATATCCTGCTGCTTTGTCTAGCTGCTGTGTTCTTCCAAGTGATTGTAAATCCAATAGAGGGGCCTGCTATGTCCAACACCTTTCTGGGCAAGTCCAAATATGCTTGTGTATCTCAGATCACTGCTCCTCTGAAGATACACCACTATGGTCCTGCTATTGTCCCGCAGCTCAGAATGTGCTGTGGTTCACAGCCACAATGGTTCTGCTGAGAATATACCTGTTCCCAATGCTCTGTTGGTCCTCCCCCTAGTATCAGAACACAGGTGTAGAATCTGGGAGCACAGGAGGCTGGTGAGTACCCCTGTCTGGGGTTTGGAGCTTCTCACTGAATATTTGAGTGGCTGGTACCCACGGGTCCTCTCCTGATGATGATTCTCCTGCTTTCCTGGCTTCTGCGGCTTCCAAAGTTTCTGTAGGTCTGTTTTTCAGAGTGTCTGAGAGTCTCAACCAGGGACTTTTATTAGTCCCTGGGTTTGTTTGGTGAAACCCGGTGGGTTCGCACCTCTCAGATTGTTACTCGGCATCTTCTAACTCTCTGGTGTTATAGCTGTTTTCCCCGAGTTCACAATGCATCCATGTAGGCTGCCAACATCTTGGGATCCCCCCTGCCTTTGTTCTTCACTTTAGACACTTTCAACTCTATGCCTATTGGAGATTTACTAAGCTTCTCTGTGTCTTCTCATTTGTCAAATAATATCCCAATAGCTGTTCCCCTTGAGAGAATAAACAAATGAAACAAGCTTATTGCCCACAGAGATTTCTTTATCCATTCTTCAGTTGAGGGACACCTAAGAAAGCATCTTCAACTCATCTAGTTGAATGTCTGCATATAGAAGAATGTAAACAGATTCATATTTATTACCCTGAACAAAATTCACATCCAAGTGAATCAAAGATCTCAATATAAAACCACCTGATAGAAGAAAAAGATGGGAATAGCCTTGAATGCATTGGCACAGGAAACAACTTCCTGAAAAGAACACCAATATTGCAGGTACTAAGATCAACAATAAATGGGACCTCATGAAACTGAAAAGCTTCTGTAAGGCAAGAAACACCATTAATAAGACAGAACAGCAGCCTACAGAATCAGAAAAGATTTTTAACAACTCCATATGGGATAGAGAGTTAATATCCAAAATGTATATGTGGAACAAGGGGAACATTCCTCTATTGTTGGTGGAAGTGCAAACTTGGACGGTCACTTTAGAAATCAATATGGCAGTTTCTCATAAAATTACCTCAAGCTTTCTTGATCTAGATAGATCAAGCAATTGATCGACCTCAAGCCTCAGTTATACCACTCCTGGACATATACCCAAAGGATGCTCCATCCTACCACAAGGACACTTGCTCAACAATGTTCATAGCAGCTTTATTCATAATAGCCAGAATCTTTAAACAACCTAGTTTCCTTTGTGCTTGCTCTCTTTTAGAAAACTATCAATTTGAGTTGATATTCTTCACCAAATTTTGAAGTTATTTGATGGTTGTATTTGTATTTCTTCAAATACATCTTGTCTGCATTAGCTTCACTGTTGTCTTTCTGAGGATACAATTACATACATATTAAAAACTAGTCCTTAGAATGCTTTGTTCTATTGTCTTGTTCCTTAGATGCCTTGTTGCTTCACATTGGAAAAAATTAATTAAAGGCAATTTATCAAAATGATGAGATAAATGCACATGACCTTTCCATTAAGTTTGGTCTGATTCAGAGGGGATATGTAGGAAAGAGTTTCTAGACAGGAAAAGTGGTGGATTTATGAGTCTACTTTCAATTCAGAATTGAACTTCAGGTTCTTACTTAACATCTTCGGTTTATGATTTTTTTTTGTCACACAAAAGGTTTTGTTTCTAACCAACCACTTACACACAGACTTGTTGTGGCCTATATTCTTCATGTCATCCATTTTTATTTTGGAGGTAATGCATGGGGGTATACCTGCATACCTCTTCATATGTATGTACGTGTATGTGGACATGTGTATGTGTTTGTGTAGAGTTCAAAGGTTGATTTTGATATCTTGCTCAGTTGTACTACATCTTCATGTTGTGAGACCAAATCTTTCATTGAACCTACAGCCTACAGATTTGGTTAGACTGACTTTCCATCAAGCCCATGATCTTCTTGCTTCTTCCTCCTAATACTGGGATTAAAAGCAAGCACCACTAAGCACAACAAGGCTCATTTTCTTCTTTGCTTATTCTACAGGATTTCTTTCCACCAAGAGGTAGCTATTTTAAAATTTTTAGTTTTCATTTTTTAACTAACTACACATATGTATCCATGAAAATGTCTGTGTCTGTGTATATGTGAATGTGTATAGATAAGTGATATTTTTTTGATAATACTGTTTTGTGGTCTTCTGAAGTGCTCAAAAAAAACCTTACTGTACAGAATAAGTATTTCACAAAACAAAATCAGATTGTGTCCATTTGAAAGTTGTTTGGGTTTCCATGGAAGCATATACCACAAGACCAGCATATTTTAGAGTTGTCAGCTAAAAGAAAGTAAAATTAGGCATTCATAAGATATATGGGGTTTAGCAAATGGGTCATTTTCTGATTTTCCTGAGACCACTGGAGTTTGTTTTTAGCTTATGGGTGATGGGACTTACCCTTAACCATAAACTTGATTAAGCAGTTTTCCCAAACCCCAGCCTCTCCTTCCTTTTATGGCATTATTGCTAATCTGATTTTGTTTTTCCAACATATTCATGCTTCTTGGGGAAGGGGAATTGTGGTAAGAGCTGTCAGTTCTGCTTGTGAACTGTGTTTCTCCCAAGACTGTTACCAGAAGCATCTACCTTCTCTCATTCAACAATACTCCTCTCCAGAAAGGCCAGGATAGTTTTCATCTTCAGATCTCAGCCCTCTCCAGTCTGTGACCAGGTCTAGGTAGGAAGTATGTTAGAGCCCCCACACTCACATGTAACTGGGCTGAGCTCTCAACAAATGCTAGTTTTCTGTGCAATTTGCTTTGTTTCTACTCTTACTTGGATCACTGGTCTCTCATTTATGGTCTGCCCATTTGCCTCCCACTAAGCACAGCTATCCTAATGGCCATCTTGTGATGTACCATTTTCTTCCACAAGCAAGCTGCCAACCAATGCAGAGGCATTAGTCTTTTCTTAGCAGTGATCCTTTCATCCATGTGTGCACCGTGCTGATAACCAGACAATCACAAATATTACTGATCTTACATGGGATTCGGCAAACACTGTCATCAGCTTCAGCAGACAGTTCTAAGGTGTCACATTACTCTTAGCTCTTGAGCATACTACAGAATTCAGAAGAATTCAACTCCTCTGTTGCTTCGTGAGAGAAACACAGGATCTGCAACAAGTCTGCTTAGCTTGCAACTCACCCTTTAAACTTATTAATGGGAGGAACATGGGCAAGTTATTTGAGCAGTGTTTGCTTCAGTTGTTTAATCAGTAGAATGAGTGCAATGATTACATACGTCATATGGTAGTTGTGAGAGCTAAGTTGAATACATGAATGTCTTAGACCAGTGTTTAGTGTGTGGGAAAGCAATAGTCAAATGGTAGCTCTCTGTTATTATAGACAGTAGATCTCATAAATGCACAATTATGAGCCATAGAAAATCCTTAATATCATACATCTCAATTTAATATCCCACTATTGTTTAAAACAAATGTATTATACTATTTAAGTTATTCTTTTTAAGTTTAAAGAAAGGACACTGAGAATTTATAGGCATAAAATGACTTGGTGATCACATCAGCCCAAACTCTATATAGAAGAATATCATCCAAAGAAAATAAAAATTCTCTAAAGTTTGAAAAGAGCATAATCTATGGTAGGAGTTATCATTTTAATCATATTTAGTAGTTTATAACTTGTAAGAAAATGTGAAGTTGCTAGTCTTTGTGGTGGTTTGAATAAAAATGACTATCATAAATCCATAGGGAGTGGCACTATTAGGAGGTGTGGCCTTGGGGTAGGTGTGGTTTGTTGGAGGAAGTGTGTCACTAGGGGGTGGGCTTCTAGGTCTCAATTGCTCAGGTGGCTCAGTGTCACAGGAAGACCTTCTTCCTGTGGATCCAGATCTAGAACTTTGATCCCCTTCTCCAGAACTATATCTGTCTGTTCTCAATGCTTCCTGTCATGATGACAATGAACTAAACCTCTGAAACTGTATGCCAGCCATAATTAAATGTTTCCCTTTATAAGAGTTGCTATGGTCATGGTGTCTTTTCACAGCAATAAAACCCAAACTAAGACAGTATTTTTGTTTGTTCCTTGTTTTTGTGTTGTTTTGTTTTGTTTTTTGAGACAGCAGTTTACTCCATAGCCTGGACTAGTCTCAGACTTATGATTCTCCTGCGTCAGCTTCCTGAGTACTTGGTTTACAGGAATACACCACCACTCTATGCTGCTGAGTTTGAACTTTTTAATCTCTACTTGTTTACTATTTTACAGAACTTGATAAAATTCTAGTCATTCCTGTCAAATAAAATTACTAACCACTACATAGTTACTAAGACTTGGGTAAGTTCATAACATTCCCATACATAAAAATGAAAGTTACTTTTATATAAGCATATTAACTATGCATCTTTTGTGTGCATGTATATGTTCATGAATGTTACATGTATGTGAAGGTCAAAGACCAATGTCAGGTGTTTTTCTCACTTCCTCTCTACCTTAATTTGGTGAGGCAAGGTCTCTCACCAAACCTGGAGCTCAATGACTTGACTAGAATAGATGATCAGCAAGCCCCTGGGATCCTCCTATTTCTTCCTTCTCAGAGCTGAGATTGCAGTTATGGGCACTACTGTGTCTACTGCTGTTTCACAGGGGTTCTGCAGGGACCAAACTCAAATTTTCATGCTTGCATTTCTGACATTGTCAAGATATGCCATACTCCATGCAGGAGTGACTGCAGAGACTCCTAATTGGTCAAAATGTTCAGAATAAGTGTTTCAGTACTCAGCCATGATTGGAACGTTTATATCTCCCACTTCAAGTTTCGGGGAATATCACAGAAGAGGAGCAAAAAAATATAAGAGCCGGAGTCAATGGTAGGACATTGTGGAATGCAGACTTCTGGGCACAATATGAGCATTGAAGCCTTTAAAAAAAAATTAGATTCTACTCTTTTTGTTGAGGGAAGGGGCATATGTGTTCTATAGCATACATGTGGAGGTCAGAGAACAAATTGTAGGAGTCAATTCTTTCCTGTACCTTATGGCTCCCAGGGATCAAACTCAGGTCATCAAGTCATATGGCAGGTAGCCTTACCCACTGAACCATCTTGCTGGCCCATATCATTGCACTCTTGAAATCACAGCAATATGAGTACCTGCTCAGTACTTCCAACGTTCTATCATGGAGTAGGGAGGGGCACATGAAACCCTACCCCATCCTGGAATGCTGAGGATCAATAAGCAGTTAATGACTCTGGAAAAGGGACAGACATTTTGTTCAAAGACATAGCAGCTGACAAGGTGTCTATGCTCATGTAAACAACCTTCCCACCCATGCTCATGTAAGTAGCACTGATAAAACTCACTGGGTCACCATAAACAAAAACAAAATCCAAAAAAGACGTGATAGTTGTAGGAAGACTAGTTGGGAAGAGAATCGGAGGGTACATATGATTAAAATACATTATATACTTGTATCAAAATAGAACAATTAATGTCAATTGTCCTAAAAAATTTGTCCTATCAAAATGAAACCAACTAGTGTGCATAATTAATATATATGCACTAAGAGAAATAGAAACAACTTTACAAAATACCCCACACCTTTAGAAATGGCCATCTCCAATTAGAATTAACTTCCTCTCTTTAGTGTGGCTAGAAGAGAAGGCACAAATATTATTTCTTTGATTTCCCCCAAAGAAGTGCATTTTTAATTTTATTCCACCCAGTAATTAGTTTAACATGCTGCTCATTCTTATTATAAGCTCAAATAAGCAAGAAACCATCTTTTTGATTTCCTCATGGCTTTATCTCAGCCACAAAATAGGATCTTTGTCTGGTCTACACTCTGTGCAGACACGCCCGTCAGAAAGAGAGCATTTAGCTGGCTCTGAGAGACAAGGCTCTTGCTCTCTTGACCACATTAACCTGAGAAAGAAACTCTTATTTTCAGGAAGTTGGAATTCTGCCTTTCCTTCTGCAGCTGCAAGCAAAGCTTAGAGCCAGCTGGCACCCTCCACAGGGCTGGGGGCTCCCTCTGTAGATCAACTCTATCTGCATGTGAGTCCCAAGGTGAAGCAGAATTTAGAAAGGAAATCGTGGGAAACCTAGTTTGTCTTTGGGTCCAAATCATGCTTGCCAATCTACTTTTACTACTGACATTAATAATTTTTCTGATCTGATGCCCTCATTTCTTATTTGGTTAAATACCCATAGAAATAGAGGAATATGGTGAATTGGGGTTTCTTAATAACCCTCCAGGAAGTTTCTAGGGAATGAAGATTCTAGTAAAGTAAGAAACAAGGCTTACCTTCAAGGAACTTAGGTTTCCACATGCTCCTCACGTACATCTATGACATCATTATTCTGTCAGGTTACAATTTTTGTTCAGTTTCCCTGGCTCTATCCATATGCAGTGTCATGCAGAAATAGGATCATTGTCCACTGTGTAGTGTCAGAAGTCAGCAAACCAATAGGGGCTAGTATGTGCTCATACACAAAAGCAAGCGAAGCAATTCACACAAAATGTTTACTCATTTTGATTTCTGAACAGGGACTCATTTTGAAAATGAATATCTGTAGTTTGCTTTTGAGGCTGTAAGGTGATTTAACACAGAACTTTCTGTTCTCATAGTCTCAAGTTCTTCTTCATGAGCTTCTAAAAAAGTTGTTTTGTTTCTTACTTGCCTTTTTTACTTTCTGAGTGGGTGGTGAGGCCCTTCCTGTATCTGCTTAAAATAGAACTTTCCATAGATGAGGAAACTTCCTTGTGATTCGGTGAGGAATCATTTGGATGTATACCCAGAAGTGGTATGGCTGGGTCCCGAGGCAGAGCTATTCCAAGTTTCCTAAGATATCGCCAGACTGACCTCCATAGTGGTTTCACAAGCCTGCACTCCCACCAGCAATGGAGGAGGGTTCCCCTTTCTCCACACCCTTGCCAGCATGTGCTGTCATATGAGCTTTTGACCTTAGCCATTCTGACAAGTGTGAGATGGAATCTCAGAGTCATCTTGAATTGCATTTCTCTGATGATTAAGGATGCTGAGCATTTCTTCAAGTGTCTCTCATCCATTAGGAATTCCTCCTTTGTGAATTCTCTGTTAAGCTCTGTCCCCCATATTTTGATTGGATTATTTGGGGTTTTTTGGCATTTAATTTCTTGAGTTCTTTGTAAAATTTGGATATTAGCAGCCTTATTTGTAATAGCTAGAAACTGTAAACAACCCAGATGTCCCTCAACCGAGGAATGGATTAAAAAACTGTGGTACATCTACACAATGGAATACTACTCATTTTGTGGTAGTGTTAAACATTCTAAATGTTAATTGGTCCTGTTTGCTGTCTGTTACTTACCTTGACTCTGATTGGTTAAATAAAATGCTGAGGCCTGAGATTGAACAAAGACAGAGAAAGGTGGGACTTCCTAACAGGAAGCCTGCGCTTTAGACAGAGAAGAAGAAAACATTCCAGCCAACAGCAGGAGGAAGAAGAAGACACATGCCAGGGGTTAGAAAAAAGAACCTCACTCCACATGGCCAGAAACATCAGCATAGCATGGAGAATGGCAGTCCAAAGGAATGTATGTATATATGGAGTCATATTTGGGTAATAGAATTATGAGCTAGCTTAGATGGGCTAGGATTGCTCAATTCAGGCCAAGGCTTGTTAAAATCCATGTGGTGTCTGTGTGTGCTCATTTATAATGGCTGGTTAAGGATTGGCTGCCGAACCAATTAAATATAATATAAATACTGGTAAAGAATTTAATTATTTCTACAAACAGCACCCAATGCAATATAGTTTAATTAATTTTTTTTACATACTCAGCTATCAGAAAAAATGAAATCATGCAATTTGCAGCCAAATGGATGGAACTAGAGAAGCTCATCCTGAGTGAGCTAACCCAGACTCAGAAGGATGCACATGGCATCTATTCACTTATAGTCAGTTTTTAGCCATATAGTATAGAGTAACTATACTACAACCAATGTACCAAAGGGAACAGGAACATAGACTTTTTTTCCTGTCAATGAGACACTTTGCCCTAGTGGTGCTGCCTTATAGGCCCCCAGTGTATGAGGAGGCTCTTGGCCCTCATATGACTGCTGAGCTGGGGTGGGGGACTGTTATGTAGGGACACTCCACTCCAGAGGAGTGGGATGGAAAGGATAGTGGGTAGAGGGTGGGAGGACGGGACTGGGAGGGGTGGAAAGAGGGCACTGTGATGGAGATGTAACCTGAAGTAATAAATAATTTTAAAAATAGAACTTTCCAGATTATTCTCTCCTATAAATGTACTTTGCTTCCTATCACACTTGACTTGGCGATGAGGGAGAGGTAGCTAAATGAATTATCGGATGCACAGAGTGCAAAAAACTCATCTGGAGTCTTGTTAAATGCAGATTCCTGTGTTGGGTGTGAAGATTTGTGATTTTACGTTATTAACACACTCTCAAAATTTCCTATGTATCTGACATAAAGATCATCCTTTGAGTATGAAGGAAGAGAATGGTTTACTTCACAAACATTCAACACTATTTAATTATAATACATGCCAAGCACTGGGTTATGAAACTAAATGGGAATTCAAAAAGCCTAGATTTAAAATCCCAAAATTGGGAATGGAGAGATAGCTCAGACTTGGCATCTACTAACTTATAATTGGATTTTAGCCATATGGTACAGGATAAGTATCCTACAACCAACACACAAAAAGGATCAGGAACATAGACTTTGCTACCTATTGATGGGTCAATTTGCCCTAAGGGTGCTACCATGTAGGCCCCCAGTACAAGAGGAAGCTCTTAGCCCTCATGTGACTGTTGAACCGAGAGGGGCTGATATGTAGGAACACTCCACATTGGAGGAATGGGATGGGTGGGAGAGGGAGGAGAGGGTGGGAGGGTGGAATGGGGAGGGGTGGATCAAGGGCACTATGATGGAGATGTAACTTGATGTAATAAATAAACATTATAATAAAAAAGAAGAAGAATACTGGCTGTTCTTCCAGAGAACTTAGGTTTGATGCCTAGCACACACACAGCAGCTCACAACTGTCTGTAATTCCACTGCCAGATGACCTGATACCCTCTTCTGGGTTTCTTGAGCATGAGGCAGCACATGGTACATACACATACATACAAGAAAAACACCCATACATATAAAATAAGGTAATTTTTTAAAAGTCCACAGTTTAATGTGGCAGCCAACATAACTAGTAAGTTCTATGAGTATCATGAACATAATAAGATAGACTATAAATTTGAATGAGAAATCTGAACATATACCTCTCCAAAGAAGATACAGAGGAGACAAATAAGCCTATAAGAAATGAGGAGGAGCGCCGGGCGGTGGTGGCGCACGCCTTTAATCCCAGCACTTGGGAGGCAGAGGCAGGCGGATCTTTGTGAGTTCGAGGCCAGCCTGGTCTACAAAACGAGTCCAGGACAGCCAGAGATACTCAGAGAAACCCTGTCTCGAAAAACCAAAAAAAAAAAAAAAAAAAAAAAAAAAGAAATGAGGAGGGCCACATGCCATGACAGAATTTAAAATTTAAACAGCCATGAGATATTATCACTAAACATTAGAATGATGAAACTCTGAAACATGACATCAAAGGTAGGAAGTTTGTGGGAATACAAAATGGTACAGCCATTGTAACAGTTATTACAAAAGTAAACATAATCTCCAGCCAGCAATCATCTTCCTTGGCTTTTATCCAAATAAAATGATAATTTATTCCTACACAAAGACTTATGCACAAATGTTTATAGCACTTTGTAATTACCAAAACTTGGAAGCAACCAAGAATTCCTTCAGAAGGAAAATGAATAAACTATAAAATGTCCAAGCAATGAAATATTATTCAACACTGAGAAGAAATAAATTATTACGCTATATAAAAACATGAAGGGACATGTTACTGCATCAAAGAAGCCATTATGAAAAGGATACATAAGATGTAACTCCAACTATTCTTGAAAAGGGAAAGCTGCAAATACAATACATAGATTACACCATTTCCAGGAGTTAAGAGAACAGAAGAGTTGAATAGATGGAACATAGAATAATGTGTCAGCGGATAAATAGTAAAGTTATTCTTCATGCTACCATAGCAATGGGTACAGGTCATTATACAAGTCAAAACCCCATAGAAATAGCATACCAAGAATATATCCTAAGAAAAACCAGAGATTTAGGTTGATAATGACATCTCAATAGTTCTCATCTTACTGTTATTCTCCTATCCTGCAGGTCATTGATTGGGGGGAAGCTGTGAACATTGCAGAAAAGACCATGTGGAAAATTTGTGCTTTCTTCTTAATATTTTTCTGCTACAATTTTTAATTTTTTATTAATTCTTTATGTATATTTTATTGAAAATATTTTTTCATAAAATACATTCTGATCATGGTTTCCTTTCCCCACAAGGGAGATAAAAACAGGCAGACAAAACAGAATAAAAAATTTTAGAAAAGAAGCCCAAGAAACGAACACATACAAACACAAACAAAACCCATAAAAACACAAAATCATAAACTATAATATACAAGCAAAAGACCAATAAGATTCAAAAAGTGCCCAAACAAAGCAGTATGAGACAGTACATCTTCAAAAACACCAGATTTCGTTTTGTCTTGGCCATCCAGAGACTCTCAGTCAGACGTTATTTATTGTGTGAGAGACCTTAGAACATTTGGTCCTAAATGGGATGTCTCCATCAAACTCCTCCCTTTAGGGCTCAGGGAACCCTGCTGGAAGAGGAGTCAGATCATTGCAAGAGCAAGAAATGATAGAGGACCCCAAGAAACAAGGCCTTTTAAACACAGGAGGACCGACACACATATGATCTCACAGAGATTGAGGTGGCATGCACAGATATGCACAAGATGGGATTATAAAGCTGAAACGGCAGGTATGATCTCCCACCCCTAATCTAGAAGCTGTCTCCAATTAATTAGCATTCACAAATGAACATTTTTCTCCAACAGAATCTCATGGGATATCTCATGAGATATGCCACTCTTAAGGGCAGACTCCATTCCCAGCAGTAGATGACCAATACAAAATGAACTCAATGGCAATTTTGGAGGTTCTTTGTCTCATTGTGTTTCCTCAGGGCATTTTTTTAAAAGCTGTACAGGCCCTTTGTATTCATATTACGGCTGTACAGGCCCTTTGTATTCATATTACGGCTGCTGGTCTGTGTTTCCATGGGATCCCTGTGTGTGAGAGCTTGAGTGTCATTGCATCTATCTGCACTTCTTGTTCTTTTTCTTTTTCTCCTGTTTGCTTGTTTTGTCCTATTCTGGTTTGTTTGTTTTGTCTTATCATATTTTATTATTATTCTTTATATGTCCATTTGTTTCCTAAGCAGAGGCAGAAAGGATATGGATCTAGATGGGAGGGAAGTTTCGGGGGCTTTTGGGGGGTGTTGAGGAAGGAAAAAGTGCAATCAGAATATATTATATAAAAATGTATTTTCAATAAAATAAAAATTGAAGGAAAGAAAATGTTCAGTAAATTGTCACCTGGTCAAGCAGGTTCTTCTGAAATCCTTACCTTTATACTCATACACTGTCCTCAGCACTGGTCAGAGAAGCTTCTCACTGTGGTGGGTTTGGCCATCGAAGACACTTACAGCTGGCCAAAGGGTCAAGGACAAGCGACTGTGGAGTGCTCAGCTGTAATTGTGGCATCTGCACCACCCCTTCCAATGCTCAAGGGAGATGAAAGAAGAGGGAGGGAAAGAGCATTAGAGCCAGGACATAGGAAAGTGTGTTGTAAAATGCTGGCTTCTAGATGTGATATAACTGTCATGCTCATGAATCACAGCAGCTGGCGTTACTTGTGCATGTACAAGACTAGTGCCATCTATCTCCCGCATGAACAGGGAAGGAACTTCCAATGTCTGCTCCTGCCTGTAGAGCTATTGGCAGTTGATTGCTGGAGGAGAGGAAGGAAGAATCTTCTCCAGTGTTTCACCTACTAGTAAGTTGCTATTTCTTCAATTTCAGGTAAATTTTAACAATTTTATTTTCTTTCTGGAAACAATTAACAGTATTAAAGTTCATGGAAATCATTAAATTATCTACCATCTGTAAGTTAAGTATACATGAAAATAATACTGAAACAGGTTTATGGAGGAAACACACATATTTACTAAGTAGGAATAAGAGCATAAATGATACATGATTTTTAACAAACACGATACAGACATGATTGATCATTCATAGAGGTGAAATCTGTAGCAGCGTCTTTCATTGTAAGACATATTAAGAACACGCTCAGCTGTAGGTCCCGCCCTTCCGCCGCCTTCTCCTATCCCATCTTTCACCCAGCCCATTAACCACCTGCCCCCTTTCTCCCCATGGCTTATCCCCCACTCATTTCCCTCCTCTTTCCCTCTCCTACCCAATTCCCTTTCTTTGTCTACTTCCGCTGTCGCTGTTTTTTCTCTTTCCCCTTCTGGTTGAGTTTCAAGCATCCTCTCTTGGGTGCTTTTAGTTACTTAGCTTCTTTGGATCTGTGTATTGTAGTATGGTTTATCCTGTATTAAATGGCTAGTATCCACTACAATTTTGATGGAAAATGAAAAATAAAATAAAATAAAAATTTGTAAAAAGCAAGTTTATATCTTGAAAAATGCAACAAGAATTCAAACGACTATGTAAATATATTCTGACTAAAACATTTAAGAATAAACAACAACAACAACAACAAAAAGAACATTATCAGTAAGTGAGAATCCTGCCATGAAAGCATGAGGACCCGAGTCTGGGTTCCCCACACCCATGTGAAAATCTGGGCATGCGCAATGTGGGGGGGTGGGGAACAGGGATTAAAGGAGCCATCACTGGCTTGTTGCCTGCTAGCCTAGCTCCAGATTCAATGAGAAACCTTTCTTTAACACAATAAAGTGGAGAGCCACAGAAAAAGGGCACCTGACATTCTCTTCTGGCTCCTGAATACACGTGTGCATACACAATACCACACACACACACAAAGGCATACACAGATATACATGCACACACAACAAAACTTTTAAAAGAATGTTTTAAACACAATACACAGGAGTATTTTGTTTTTAAAGTTGGAGAGAATTCCGAAAGAACTTGCATGTTGATCTGATAAGAGGGCCAGGGTGTTGTGCTCCACCCCCCATCCTTCCTGTTTCTATTTTAAAGATGAGCAGCCAAAGCAGCTCTATTCTAAGGTATTTTTGCATAAATGCCCACAACTGCACCTGGCTGAACTAGCTTAAGTAGGACTGGTTGTAACAGTATTTAAAAACAGTGTCTGCTGTTCCAAATCCTAGGGACTGAACCCTGGTGTGAGCAGTAGGTGGGAAAAGCTTTGCAGGAAAGCCTCCTCCTCATTGTCTGTTTATGGACACATTCTCTATTCACATGCCTATTCTCACCATTTCAGATGTTATTTTCTTTCAATGATGAATTTGCTCTAGTGCTTTTCACCTTCTAAGCAAAGTAAAAATAGGGCGCCAATTTGATTGGTTTCTCTTAACTCGTTTCTGGAAGTCACATCTTGGATTTTGCATGCTAGCACACATACACACAGGCACATACACATGTGCATGTAATGGAGACCACATCCACTCAATCAGCAGTTCATGTGTTTGTGCCTGCAGCTTCTAGCTCTTGCTAGCCACTGTATACTAAGACTACAACCTTATTCATTCAATGTCTGAGAACTCAAGCCTCAAGCTGATGAATAAAATTATGAGCTATATTTTAAGTAATTAAACTCAGGTAATCTGGAAATTCAGAACACGTGAAAATATTAACTATCTTCTCAAGCAGCTGCAATGTCAGAATTTAAACCTGAATGATCTCCATATGCCATACTTCATTACAGATGATTTATACTGATTCAAGTAGTAAGAAGCAAGAAACAGACATTAATGAAAGTGTGTCAACCCCTATTGATCAATTCAATATTCCGAACTCTTTCTTTCCAAGAATTGTCCATTGAGTTTGCTATCAGGTAAAGGAAAGGGTGGTTTAAAAGTTCAATCTGGATTTGGCTGATATTATCCATTCCCATTGACTCTTGTTCATAGGCTCATATGTTGTAAATTAGTTCAGCAGCATTGAATCACAATCATATACATTGCTCTACTTGTTCCAAACATTACCACTTTGATTATAAACGCACTTACTCTACATGGACAAATCCTTTACTACCTGACTTTCTCAATCTAACAGAGTGAAGATGAGTATCTCATTGACAGGGATAATGAACATTGGCCCTGCATATATATTTGACATATTCTGTATCCATATTGTACCAATTATCCTTTCCAATCTTTTTCTGAATTTAGTCCAAGATAGTTTTCCCTTTCATTTAAAAAAAAATAAAGCATTAGCTATAGAGTAACATGGGAAATTGTCTTATCATGAAGGGAATTGCATTATCATGTTTTATCATGAGGCATACAATCATTACTGTATTTATGATTAGTTAGTCAAATTAGGCCATTCTTTTTCTAGAATGGGTAGTGAGCAGATCCAAAGATTGCACTTCTTTCTGTAAGTCTCTCTGGTAGTTGCGAAGGAAATACAAATTCACACATTAGGTACAACATGGTCAATTTTAAGTGTTCTATTATTCTGCTATTTGTATATGAATTTTCCCAGTGAAAAGTCTGTTGTTCAATGCTCTTGTACAAAACTCTCCTGAAATTTACAGGAGAAATTTTATCTAAATATTTCATGGACCTTTAAGACACAGCACCAGCATGAACAATCTAAATATGAAAATTCCTAGGATGAGGGTTATTTGACAAGGAGATCCAGATAATGGTATTGGCATGTGCTCATGCAGGGCACACAGCCCATGTCAGCAGTGAGTTTAGCTTCTCACACAAATGGATGCATATTCTGTGGGTGCCTCTTGCATGGAGCTTGCCTGTCTTGGTTTCCTTCCAATAACAGAGTGGTTCAGAGAAGCATAAACAATGCCCTGTTTGTTCCTCTCCAATTGTGAGTTGGTTGTAGATTCAGACTCTTCCTGGATACTGGACCAAGGATCATTATCATAAATTCCAGTTTCTGATGGCAGGGTTTGGTTATTTGTTCTGGAACTCACTGGAATATCAACCTATAAGAGAAAAACAGATATACCAACACTTACAAGTCCAGGCCCATGTGACAAAACAAATTCATTATTAGACTCAGTGAGAGGCTATGTGGTGTCATGCAAATTGAGAGACACCATCTATTGTTCCTCATATAAATCCACCTACGTTTGCATTGAACTTTGTATTATCAAAGGATGAAAGGGTTGGGTTGGATTTCTTTGTTTGTTTGTTTTAATGTTATGTCCAGGTCCTCATGAGTGCTAGACAGGTACTTGACCAATGAGCTCCAAAAGACCAAACATGTGAAGTTCACTGTGTTCTTCCCAAACAATTGTTTTGTGTGGTATTATGGGTTATTTGAGTTCACAGCACATACACACAATGCTCTTTCAATGGAAAAATCACAGTCCAAGTTCATGGCAAAAGAAAATAATCCCATGAAAACATTAGGCAATTTGTAACACATTTGTCATATGGAACATGGAACATCAAAAGCTCAAGCACAAGGCAAAAAGTCCTGAGATCTTACCAGGAAAGCAGGAACAAAAAAAATAAAAAAATTATGGGTTAGCCAATATACGTTATTATGATCTGAGAACTAAATTGTAAAATGGAAGCCAATTTTGGAAGAACAAATTTTCAGTGAGGTTCTAAAATACTATTTTAGTTGTTATTTCTATCACAAGAAAACCATCATACTTTCAAATTGTGTCACAGACCTAAATAGTGTAAGACAGAGGGCAGTTTGTGGAAACTAAAGTGAATCCTGATCGGTTTTGTTTTCTCCCTCTTTTCAGTTATTTTAGCTGTTCCTGGCTATACATGAAGTGCAGACAATAAAAATGGAGATGTTGGGTCAATAGCAAGGGTTTTAACTTTCATGAGCAGAAGGCAGTGAGGGAGTAGAACTGTATGTGTGTGGGTAGGTGTACTCACCCTTGTATGTGAATGTGGAGGTCAGAGGTCAATGTCAAGTTTTCTTCTTCTCTCCACCTTATTTTTTTGAGAAAGATTTCCCACTAAAGCTGGCACTTTCTCAACTAGGCTGGATGGTCAGTGAGCGCCACCACTCCCCACCTCACCACCCCTGCACCCACCCCCGTTCAACCTGTTTCACTTCCTCCCCCACGCTGGGTTTACAAATGTATGCAACCATACTCAGGTTTTACATACATGCTCAGGATCCAAACTCAGTCTGTATGCCTCCACCGTGAGTACTTCCCCCACTGATTCACTTCCCCAGGCCTCTATTTTGAGTTTGAAATCTTCATTTTGCCAGCCAAATTATGATTTTCTTCTAAGTTATCAGGTTCTTGATCTTTGACTATTCATACTCATCTGGTCCTTGGTAAGTCTCACTTTGGCTTATGCAGTAGGATTTCTCTTACATCTACTGAGGAAAACTCTGTCCTTCAAGCATTCTTAGCCCTAACTTGAGAAATGAGGCAATAACTGCTGATATTCTGCAGTTTTCCAATGAGGTGAGCACCCAAAAATACCACTAAGGCTAGAGGTCTGGAAGAGCCAAACGTGGATTGGCTAAGACAGAAAATGCTACCCCAGAAAATGAGCCTGCATGTGGGGCGATGAAGACTCTCCAGTGAAGTGATCAATGATTGTGAACTCTCCACACATCACGAAGGTCCCTGAGCTCCTTTCCAATCTCTATCAGTCTGTCAGTTCAGCTGACTTGGCTTTCTTCCCCAGGATGGCTCATTCTCATGTAAAGCTCTTTCAGCATGAACATGGCTCTTTGTACCCAAAGCTGTCCTCTAACACTCCATAAAAGCGGTAGGCGCCACAAGGCAGGTGTACTATGACATGGTGAACAGAGATGATAAATAAAAGATTGTAGACAAAGGCAACCACCTCATCTTGCATACCTCTTGCACTTAGCAGTTGTAAAGCTCTTTTAAAAATAAATATGTTGACTTATAATTCACATTCCAAAAGTCTCATGCTTTTAGTGTCTTATGACTGAGTGGACGTTACTGTACAACCACTTAGTCTCTTAGAACAGCTATTCTCAACCTGTGGGTTGTGGCACCTTTGTCAAAACTCTATTTCCAAAAATATTGATGTTATATTTCATAACAGTAGCAAAATTACACTAATGAAATAGCAGTTTAAATAATTTGATTTGGGTCATATTGGGGGTCACCAAAACATGAGTTAAAGTTAAACGTGAGTGTTAAAGTGTCACAGCATTAGAAAGGTTGAGAACCACTGGCATAGAAGGACCATTTTGAAATAAGATCAGAACTCTGGACATCTCTGTTTTGTTATTTTTTATGTTTTGTTACCATATAGTAACTACACCTAATAATGTTTTACTATGACATCCATGCCATAGTAAAGATAGAAAAGATTTGCTGATGTCCACCCTCCAGTGCTCTCTCTTGTCTCCTTCCCAACCCTCCCAAACCCTTCCTTTTCACAACTAGTTCTCTTTCTATTTTGATGGGATTTTTTTCTCCCACATTTCACAACAAGATGTTTATGGGCCCTATCTTATACAAGTATTATGCAGGCAATCACAGCTAATGTGAAAAAAATCAGTGTGTGTGTGTGTTTGTGATCATGCTATATAAACTTACTGAAAAAGTACATATGGTATAATAATAAAATGTGTTTGCCTTAACGGATACTTCAAACATACCAGGTTAATTTCCCTTCCTGCTAAGTCAGAAGACTTCTTTTCTTTCCCTGAAAGATTGAAAGAAAAATGCAATCAAAAGGTGTTATGAAAGCATGGACAACTATCTTCCCACTACCCATCACATTGCATGCCAGCAATCATGTTGTTAGTTTGACTTTGCTAGCTGTCTTGGCTAAGCATGTACCACACACATCACAATCTGTGCAAATGCACATGCCCACTTCTTTCCCCTCATTTCTTACTCCACATAACAGTCTTCACATCCAAGAAGGAGTAGGATGTAGTAAAACAGTTTCACAAGGTTGGTAGTCGTTGCATGCTCAATGCTAAAAGTGCTTCTGTCTGCTTTGTGATTTATGGGACATCAATATCATACTCTTTCCCCCAAGGCCCAGGTGACATTGAGGAAAGATTATAACAATCAGAGGTTAGGGAAGACTGATGAAAAACTGTCTTCTGGACATGACTACACTGCTATATCAGCTAACTTATAACTCCTGTTGTTTCTTGCAGACCTGCACAAGATTAAGCCAGCCAGCCAGCCTTGCAGTCGATGAGCCTTGCACCTCTTAGCTGATGACAGAGGATGACTGGTAGAGGAGGGAGAGTCAATTCCTTTAGGGATGTAGTCTCTGGTGGGTTACCATGCCCTGATGAATCTCCACAGCAATAATATGTAAATGAGCAACACTACTTGGACTCAGTGGATTGTTACTTATTTTTAAAAAGAACATGAAATTTGGGAAGTGGTATAGGGGGTTCCGGGAGAGATTAGAGATAGGGAGCGGGGTGAATATAACCAAAATGCATTGTATGCATATACGAAATCCTTGTCAAATAAAAATATAAAAATTTAACAAATGCTTCTGTCACGTATACATGCTCCCAGTTCTCTTCGGATATGATGATCAATGAAGATTATCCGAGTTCCTTGTTTGTCTGAAGTTCAGAGAAAGGTTCTAGCAGACCCAAGAAGTATGAAGCTAGAGAAAGACCATGGTTACAGATGCAGAGGTGTGTTTACAGGGGGATGCCTTAGAGCTATGAGAAGGCTGTGGGATCCAGAAGCACTTACTTCAAAACCCTAGAAGCATTTCCACCCAGACAAGGCTTTCTCTGTGCAGGCAAACAAGGGCTGCTTTGTCTGGCTCAGTTTCTACAGCTACCCTGTGGCTGGTATTATAGAAAAGGAGAGGGGATGAGATGGAGAAGAGGAGGAAAATAGAGAATACAGATGCACCAGATCAACATGCCTCTCTTGCTGAGTTTAACTGTTCATTGGTGACAATGAAGACCCAATTTCAGAAGGAAAAAAACAACTGTTTTCAAAATATCACATCTCTCTAATTACAGGCCAGTCCACATGTTTATGATAACAATAGAAAGTACAAACACATATGAATTCCTTCTGGGGACAATGATTCTTTATTTAGATAAGGGCGTGTATCACTGAAATTATGTGGTGTAGCTGTGGCAAGGGCTCAGACTGAATAATTCAAATTAGACATGTTGATTCAAGAGAGTATTTCAATTTGCCCTTCAACTCCGTTAAAGTGAGGAGAATGATTTCTTATACACGCCCAAGGTTGATGTGTATAGAATGAGAAAGTTTGAGCCATGTGCACTCTTAGGCACAACCTTCGGCTAGCTCTGTAATGTGGTGAGTATGCCTTACCATGAGTGGAGGGAGCCCAAATCAATCCACTCAGTTTTTCTAGTGGAAACCAGTAGTTCGCCAGGAATCATTATCCAGAAAGAAAACAATAACAGCTAAAAATCTATCGGCTCTAGAAAAAGAACCCCAAATGTGTGGCACATGGGGGCAAAGAGAATTTGCAACCCACCTTGGAGCTTTTTCAGAAAGCATACCAGGCATACACAGGCAAGGAGCAGAGGCAATGCCCCCAAAGGAAGCAAGCTGTAAAGCAGCCAAGTCTTGCCTGGCCTCTCTTCCATGGTGGATGGTCCTGAGGCATTGGTGGCATCTGGGGTAACAGACACTGCTGG
Source organism: Lophiomys imhausi (assembly GCA_907164525.1). Classification (NCBI taxonomy): domain Eukaryota; kingdom Metazoa; phylum Chordata; class Mammalia; order Rodentia; family Muridae; genus Lophiomys; species Lophiomys imhausi. Next base: position 1,316,795 of record CAJQZJ010031868.1, read on the forward strand.
AAACAGTTAAGAAGTCTGAGAAACATTAGGGTTGGCAACATCCCCCCACCCCCTTGTACTGCCATAATTTGAATGAAGGAATTTACAGGCTAAGCCTCTATATCTCCTTTGGTGGTACAGTACCCTCCACCTCCTATTTTTTATCATTTGTGATGATCTCACATTTTGCTTGGATGATGCATCGTAAAATGATCTCTATGACAGTTCTCTAAAACCACTTCACCAGGTCCTTTCATTTATGAATTTAGTTCAGTGCTCAGGAAGCCATTTTCTTTATACAATTTTGTAAATTTCACAGGAATGTTACTGCTCCAAAACTTGGTCAGACAGCTCATGAATGGCAGTTGGGACTCATGCCAACAGCTTTCTGATGTTGTACTTTTGCTTCCTGTCATAAATCATTATTTCCAAACATCAAATCCTTCCATTTCTACCAAGTATATGCTTTGCTTGACATCTAGCTAGTGATTATTACAATCAATCAGTGTTAATGTTCACCAGGTCTTTGTGTGACCAAGGTTCTCTGCAACTTATAAATAGTTTTTATCCACAACTCAGCAGATCAAAATACTATTTTTTTAATTTATTTTTTATTTCTTCAAGTTACATCTCAATCACAATCCCCTCCCTATGTAGGAGTGAACAGACTTGAGAAAAAATGGGACATAAACATAATATAGGAAAGATCAAGAAAAAAGGACAGACTATTGAATATGCCCTTATACCTGTGTATATTGATACAAAATTAATATTATATTTGGCTAAATTGGTATTGATCTTTGTATATAAATGCAAAATTAAGATTGTATTGGGCTACATCAGTATTGATCTTTTTATATTGATACAAAATTAAGATTATATGTGGCCACAATGGTATTGACCCTTGTATATTGATGCAAAATTAAGATTGTATTGGGCTACATAGGTATTGATCTTTGTATACTGATACAAAATTAAGGGTAATGCTTTTTAAAGGTATTGTACCTAGTAATGCTTAAAAATGAAATGTGAAGTTTCGGCCTTTTGCTACCAACTGTCATAAACTGTTTAGGATAATTAAGAAATGCAAACTAATAGTCATTCAAAATAGTATTTTTTAAATGATATAAAAGAAACTGGAAAATATCTGAATGCTAATACAGGCCACTGTAGTGATTCTCAACTGAGAAAATTCTCACACCCCTGAAACATATGGTAGTTTTTTTTGGAGACTTTTCTGGTATCGCAAAGTAGGAGACAACCTGTATCTGTGAAGAGAGGCCAGGGGCTTGATAAAATCCTTGAATCATATAGGATATTCCTCCCTTACCATAGCACAGAAATCAAACACCCAACTATGGATTGTGTGAAACTGCTTTTTATGTGTGTGTATTCTGAGCTATGATGTAAGATGCACTTTTTCTTTGGGGTTCCTGTTAACACAGTATCAAAAGCAGTGAAGTAAAGTATTGGATTACATGTGGGACCGCCTCTCCCAGATTCTTTCTTTGAGGGTGAAAACAGTTGGGGGCAATTGAAGGGAGACATACAGCGGCCATATAGTTTGGTGATACAGAATGGTGGCAAATGTACTGCAGCTGTTGTTTAGGTTGGGCAAGCAGCCAAGAGACAGACACAGCTGTCTTGGGGGAGGCAGTTGAATGGCAAACAATAAATAATCTAATACAAACAAACCCAATTAAGACCTTATTTCCATTATTTATCTGAGCACCAAGCAAACTAGCTAATTTTCATTGGTTTGATACTTACTTAGAGGGTGTTCTGAATAGTTTTGAGTTCTTTCTGAAATAGAAAAGAAGAATGTGTATTGAAATGGCTTGAGAAAGCACTAAGGTGGTACTCCAAGCTACCTGTAAAGTCAGAGATAATTAGAAAGGACTCCAGTGTTGGCACAGCAACAGAGAATCCAACAATCCAGGCCAAGTTCAGCTTGCATAATTCATGGATCTTCACCTTAAGATCATGGCACACAGTGCAAATGAGTTCTTTTCAAGCCTAAGGAAAGACTGCTATCAACAAAGTACAGCCTTCATCTGACTTCTTTGGTTCTCTCTTCCTCATCCCTTAAACATAGACACACAGACCATGTGTGACCTCTGACAACCTCCATATAACAAAACGTGAAACCAGCAGGTACTCCAAGAAAGTGTGGATGGCCACAGGGAACAGATGCTATGGGTGACACTCCAGGCACTCATTCTGAAACCAAGATTGTGGTTCTTCCTTCCTACCTTCTCACTCAACATTCATCTCACTGCACAACTAATGACCTCTGCATTTTTGTGATGTCCCTAATCAGAAACAGACCTAGGACAATTAAGAAGCATGGGGTCTATATTCCAGTGGCTCTTCCCAGCTCTGGGAATTAATCTCCTAGGACTCTGCTTTGTTTCAGCTTTTCTCACTCTAGGAGACAACTACTTCCTCAATAATATCTAAGCCTCCTTATGTCCACATTTGTCCTTAAACAAATCAATTCCTATCATGAACGTAGCAAAGGTGATCCATATGCAAAAACAGGGACTTTCCCAATATCCCCTCAGAAAGATATTCGGGAAGGAGGGGACACTTATATCATATTTCCAAAATTTACTAATTACAAGCATGGCCATAGTTCCAGGACCCATTTCTTTCCTCATTTCATAGGAAGTTCCCTTAGTACTCTTGGGTTCGAAAATAAAAGGAATATTTTTACTCTTTCCCAGTAATCACCACAAACTAATTCTACAAAGAAATTTATTTGACCTCTGAAGAAAAGTAACCCAAAAAGAAAAAAAAAGTAAAATAACCCAAAAAGCAAGAAATGATTTCTATTTTTGTAATGCACTATAACCTTTTATGGAATTTGACATATTTTTATATAATACAATGGGGAAAGGAAATGAGTAGTAAATGAGAGACAGAGATCTTAGATGTTAAGCTATCAACAGACTGTAGTGTCAGTTGATTGAGGGTTCCTGGAAAACTTGGGCAATAAGCTGGGCTTGAAAGGAAAAGTGTCATTGTGACAGGTATAAAAATGAATGGTCTGAAATGGATGAGAATGGCATAGGAAGGATGATGATAGAGATGTGAAAAGGCTGGACCTGGAGAGACAGGTCACATGTGTGAGTTTGAGGAGCTGCATTGACTCTTCAGTGTCCACATAAGAGACAGAACAGGACATCCCCTGTTGTAATCCAGTGCTGAGGAGCCAATAACAGGAGCATCCTGGAGCGACCACTAACCAGTCAACCCAACCATTCAGTTGAGTTCCAAGTTCACCGAGAGACCCTGTCTCAAAGAAAGTAAGGGGAAAGCAATGGAGGAAGACATCAGATGTCAACTTCTGGCCCATTACACATGTATGTATAGACACATATATGCATACATGCATATACATATACACAGATGAGGTAATGGGAAGTAGGACTAGATTCCAGCGAGTTTCAGGTCAGCTAAGACTATATACTGAAACCCTGTCTCAAAAGCCAAGGGAGAGCAAAACAAAAAGAAACAAAAAAAAGTAATTGAGGGGCTATAGAGATGGCTGAGTGGTTAAGAGCATTGGCTATTCTTCCAGAGGACCCAGGTTCAATTCCAAGAACCCACATGGAAGATCAAACCATCTGCAACTCCAATCCCACCAGCTACCAGGCATATACATGGTGCATAGACATGCACACAGGCTAAAACAGCCACATACAGAAAATTGAAATAATATAAAAAGTTGATTGATCATACATAAAATTTCATTCTAGACTGTCAATTCTACTATGCTGATCTTACCACAATATTTAAATAGCTGTATTTTAATAATAAATTTTGAAATAGAAATGTCTTAATCTTCCAACTCTCTTCTTTATCAGGATTATTTTGGTTACTTGGGATATATTAAAATATCATGTGAATTTTAGTATTAGTCTTTGCATATCTTAAGAAAGGTTTCAGAAGTATGATTTGATGAAGATGATGTTGAATCTTGTGGGCTGTCATCTTTATAAGTAAGTTTTCCAAGCTGATGACAATAGGGTAGTTTTACATCTTCTTTAATTTCTTTATTCATTGATACATGCTTTATTTATTCTGTGTACAAGTTTGTTGCTTTTAAGAACCTTGTACTTTTTGATTTGTTGTAAGTGGAATTGTTTTACTTCCACTCAATTTTCAATGCCTTTTATTTCTTATTCTTACCAAATTTCTCTGGATGGAGCTTCTACCACAATGTTGAACGAAAGTTCCCACTCTTAGGGGACAAATCTTTCACCAGACAGTACAGTATTGATGATAGATTTTCATAAACTGATTAATATTATTTTACTTCATGTAACTCTCCATTATTACTGCCTTTTCATTTTTACTGTGTCCGTGCTTTCTTCATTTTGAGTGTTCTCCAGCTTAATGCCTGCCTGTCTTTTCTTAGTCCCTAGAACCAACTGAAAGACTTGAGGAGTGTGAGGAGCTGGAAATTTTATTGAAACTCTGCATATTCTCCTAAACTCAACCAGGAATCAAAACATAGTTATTTGCATGTTCTTTGTCCTGTAGGCAAACTATAAACTAGTAATATTAAAAATATATGTCTGTCAGAGAATCCAAACAAAACTTCTACAAATTTTAATCAACAAAAGTCAACAACAGAAAAAAATAAAAATGAAGAAGAAAAAAGAAAATAGTACTTCTGTGATCTATTGTTGAACTTGTCAAATAAATGTTTTTAATCTCTAAAGGCAAGGACAGTCAGAAGTAGCTTCACCTGCTGTGGTGGCCCACACCTTTAATCCTAGCACTGCGGAGGCAGAGGCAAACAGATCTCTGTGAGCTCAAGGCCAGCCTGGTCTACATAGTGAATTCCAGGACAGCCAGAGCTACATAGTGAGACCCTGTCTCAAAAAAGACCAGTAACTTCAATTATTTTCCTCTACTGTTCTTGACCTCTCCCCCTACATGAATACTTTATGTGCTCATGACTGTCTGCTCATGATCCGGGAGGTCCAGTGGACTGTGGATATGATCCAAGTGCTCCAACTTTTAACTGAAGCCCCTGAAAGTCTGGATTGTCTCTTTCACAGAAATGTGATGAAAAAAAGCTATATAGATGGTCTGGGGTACAGTACTCACCTGTCACATGGATGGCTATTGTGTGGCTTTTAACAAGTCCAGAACTAGAGTTTGTAGTACAGGCATACAACCCATCATCACTGAGATGTATCGGTTCAAAGCGGAGAATGAAAACTGAAACCTGGTGATTTTCTTCCCAACTAGTGCATAGCTGAGGTCCAACCTTAAGAGGTAAACACTGTCTTCCATGGTACTTGCACCAAGTCACATTAGGTCTGTGAACACAGTATGTCACAGGACATTCAATTTTAAGTGACGTTCCTGTCGGGGCAAAGTGTTTTGAATTCCTCTTAATGTTCAGTTGTACTTGACATGACTCTTCATCTACAACACAAAAGCAAAATTGGAATCAGTATGTCCTTCTAGAAGGACCATAGATACCTCTGTAATTATTTTCACCAAATCATTCTCATATATAATTCATAATTCTCCTCAGTACTATTTTTCAGTACTTTACCTCCACTATTCCAGTATGGTACACAGATGGTAAATAACAAATGTTTGCTTTAAAAATAAATTATTTGACTAGGCAGTCGTTGTACATGCCTTTAATTGCAGCACTCTGGAGGTAGAGGCAGGCAGATCACTGAGTTCAAGGCCAGCTTGGTCTACAGAGTAAGTTTCAGGACAGCCCAGGCTACACAGAGAAACTCTGTCTCAAAGAAACAAATAATTTCAACCTTCCCACAAAATAATACCATGAATTCTGTTTTGCAGATGGGGTTGAAATGCTGAAGAGCTTGCCCAAGACTATGTGCTAATAATTAAGAAAATTGAGACTTTAAAGTCATTATGATGAGTTAGATATAGAACTTTAAACTCATGGAGATGGTTAGATAGTAGAATATTAAAGTCAGTTTCCAAATACATATGGACTGGATATTGGGAATGTACGCTAAGCCATATAACCCTCATAACTATGGCCTAATTACCTCTGTTGTTTTGTATTGTATTTATTATTATAAGAGAAAGAGCCATTTGTTGGACTGAAAGGGGAAACTGTAGGGGGAAAAAGATATACCTTAAACTTAAAAAAAAAAGGGGAAGAGGATGGGAGATTGAGGGTGGGAGAGTGGGACTGGAGGGGGGAATAGGGAGGGAACTGCGATTGAGATATAACTTGAAGAAATAAAAAATAAAGAAAAAAAGAATAGCAAGAACACTAAATGTTCTGGGGTTATCTCATCAAGGTATTTGTTACTTAGATATATTGATGATGTAAGAATTCACTAAACCATATGAAATTTAAAAAAAAATAAAGTCATTATGAGGCTTTACTGTGAAATTTACTAGAATTGTTTTGTTTGTATTACTTCTTAGCCACTAATCACATTTTCTAATACCAGCATTGCTATTATAAAAAGGAATTATAAAAAATTTCTTCCCCACAATTTTTGACATTAGAAATTTTCTTCCCTTTTTTTCCTTTTCTTTCTTTCTCTTTTTTTAAGTTTAGCTTTGTTTTATTTGGAATTGATTTTTTTTTAATTTATTCTTCTCTCATACATTCTGTCCACATTTTCCCCTCTCTGGGCTCTTTCCAGCAACCCACCCCTCCCCCAACCCCATATTTACTTCTTCTCCCTTTCCCTTCAGAAAAGAGCAGGCCTCCCAGAGATATTAACCAAATGTGCACAACAAGACACAGCAAGACTAGGCACAGCCCTCATATCAAGGCTGGATGAGGTAACCCAGTAAGACATAAAGGGTCCCAAGAGCAGGCAAAAGAGTCAGAGACACCTCCACTGCCAGTGTTAGGAGTCCAACAAAAACCCCAAGCTAAATAACATATGCAGAGGACCTAGTATAGACACATTCAGGCTCTGTAATTGTTGCTTCAGTTTCTGAGAGCCCTTATGAGCCTTGCTTAGTTGATTCTGTAGGCCATGCTGTTCTGGTGTCCTTAATCCCTGTGGCATCTATAATCCTTCCTCCCCCTCTTCCAAGGGGTTTCCAAAGCTCTGCCTAATATTTAACTGTGGGTCTTTGCATCTGCTCCCATCTGCTGCTGGAGGAAGGCTCTCTGATGACAACGGGCTAGGCACTGATCAGAATAGCAGAATATCATTTGGAATCCTTTCATTGATTTTTTTCCCCATGGGTCCACCATAGGTCTCTGGGTTATTCAGCCTCCAGTTCCTGGCCATTCAGGAAGTGTTGGGCATGGGCTCCTCTCATGTCATGTGCCTCAAATTAGACTCGTCATTAGTTGGCAACTCACACAAATTCTGCACCAGCATTTGCCCAGCATAACTTGCAGGCAGGACAGCTTATAGGTCAAAGGTTTTGTGGATGGATTGTGTTCCAGTCCCACCACTGGAAGTCTTGCCTGGCAATTTACAGCAAGCCTATAGCCAACATCAAAATAAACAGAGAGATGTTGAGCATCTCTTCAAGTATCTCTCAGCCATTAGAGATTCCTCTTTTGTGAGTTCTCTGTTTAGCTCTGTACCCCATTTCTTATTGGATTATTTGGTTTCTTTGTGTTTAATTTCTTGAGTTCTTTACATATTTTGGATATTAGCTCTCTGACAGTTGTGGGGTTGATAAAGAACTTTTCCCAGTCTGTAGGCTGCCGTTTTGTTCTAATATCACCAGAAATCAGTCTGGCGATACCTTAGAAAACTTGGAATAGCTCTACCTCAAGACGCAGCTATATCATTCCTGGGCATATATCCAAAAGATTCCTCACCAAATCATAAGGACTTCTCCTCAATAACTAATAACAGTGTCTTTTGCCTTACAGAAGTTTTCAATTTCATGAGGTCCCATTTATTGATTGTTGGTCTTAGAACCTGGGCTGTTGGTGTTCTGTTCAGGAAGTTGTTACCTGTGTCAATGAGTTTGAGGCTTTTCCCCACTTTCTCTTCTAATAGATTTAGTGTGTCCTGTTTTATGTTAAGGTCTTTGAGCCACTTGGACTTAAGTTTTGTGCATGGTGATAAATATGGGTCTATTTGCATTCTTTTACATGTCAAGATGACTCTGAGATTCCATCTCACACCAGTTAGAATGGCTAAATTCAAAACCTCAAATGACAGCACATGCTGGTGAGGATGTGGAGAAAGGGGAACACTCCTCCATTGCTGGTGGGAGTGCACATTTATACAACCACTATGGAAATCAGTCTGGTGACACCTGAGAAAACTTGGAATAGTTCTACCTAAAGATCCAGTCCTGGGCATATATCCAAAAGATTCCTCACCAAACCACAAAGACATCTCCTCAAGTATTTTCATTGCGGTTTTATTTGTAATAGCTAGAAACTGGAAACAACTTAGATGGCCTTCAACCGAAGAATGGCTAAAAAAAAAAAAAACTGTGGTACATTTACACAATGGAATACACTCAGCTATCAGAAACAAGGAAATCATGCAATTTGCAACCAAATGAATGGAGCTAGAAAAGCTCATCCTGAGTGAGCTAACAAAGACCCAGAAAGATACACCATGGCATCTATTCATTTATAACTGGATTTGGTACAGGAGAGCTGTCCTACAAACAACAGACCCAAAGAAACAGGATCATGGACTTTGTTACCTGTTAGTGGGACACTTCACTCTAGTGGAACAAGAGGAAGATCTTAGCCCTCACATGACTGATGAGCTAAGGGGGGCTGATATGTATAGGCACCCCACACCAAAGGAGTAGGATAGGTGAGAGAGGAGGTAGAAGGTAGGAGGGTGGGACCAGGAGGCATGAAGGGAGGGGGGCTGTGATGGAGATGTGACTTGGATTAATAAATAAAGGTTTAAATGAAAAAAAAAACCACACACACACACACAGAGAAACTCAATGCAATTACACTAAAACCAGAAACAAGGCAAGGCTGTCTCCCCCTCCATATCTATTCAATATAGTACCTGAAGTTTGAGATAAAGCAATAAGACAACTGAAGAAGATCAAGGGGATAGAAATTGGAAAGGAAGAAGTCAAAGTATCATTATTTCCAGATGGTATGATAGTGTACATAAGCATTCCCTTGTTTTTCAATGGCATTAATACTGTCTTGCAGTCTTTCCCATGAATCTGTGTGTGAGACCTGCAACTTAGGATAACTATCACAAGGTATGAGCTTTGATGACAGCCTGTGTTTGTATACTTTATGAAGCAAAAAGAGAAACAGCATCCCACCTCTTCAGGAATTTCTGCATGCCAGACAGATAAATTGAAAATATGTCTCCTTTTGCTTTGGGGAGGCAAGCTTTTCTCCTAGAAATGTGTCTTTCAGTGACTTATGAGTCTTGAGTTAGCAGTTTACAAGAGTTTATAAAAACTGCCATGTAAGCCATGAGTAATGGCTCATATGTATAACACTAGTACTTAAGAGGCTGGGACAGAAGGATTATTGCTAGTTTAAAGACAGCCTGAATTGCATAGCAATTTTCAGGCCAACATGTGGTATATAGCAAGACACTCTCTTAATATGAAATATAAAAGGAAACAAACAAAAACAACCTATAGCATAAAAAATTAATGTTCATGTCATTGAGTATATTACATTATAATTAACTTATGAATTATCTTATTATTAGCTTATCATTTCCCTTGTAACCTCAACACATAAAATAAACCTGAAGCCAAGCCACAGGAAAAAAGATTTTCTCTAAGCAGAAAAGATAGACAATGCAAGATACCAAACTTACCTCATTTTACACATAGTTCTGACAATTTTATTATCATTTTTATGTCACTATTAACCTACAATTGTGTTATGTGAAAAAAATACTAAAACTTAGACTTATGTTTAATTATACCCCCTTCCTTGAAACAAACAAGTGTGCACTTTGGTCTACAAAACATTCTACCAGCATGGCTACTTCAAAACGGGAACTGGCTTCAAAGAGTCAAACTTCGATTGGTTAGGATACAGTCAAGTGTGTTTACTGTCATAACTACAGGACTTCATTGTTCCTTTTGAGATCCATGTGTAAAAGAAGCAGAGAAATGGCACATTCATGGTAACTTTAGAAGTCTTTGGGCATCGGTTCCACCATATAACATGTATGTCTGAAGCATCTAGAAGTTACCAGATGGGATTCCCTTAGCTGGTGAAGCAGGATAAGGAAAATAGGTGAAGGTTACCTTTCATTAAGTATTTTGTGGCCCTTTCATCGTTTTCTTTTTAAATTAAGGATAAGGTTAAGCACAGGGTCTTAAAGTATTTCAAGTTCTTTTCCTCCACTTTTATGATTCTGTCTTGATTTCCTTTGTTGTTGCTGTTGTTTTATGGTTTTGGTTTGAATTTTTAAGACAGTCTCACTATGTAGTTCTGGCTATTCTGGAATTCACTCTGTAGACCAGGCTGGCCTCGAACTCGCAGAGATCCACCTGCCTCTGCCTCCCAAGTGTTGAGTTTAAAGGCTTGTGCCACCATGCATGGATCTTTCTTAGCTTTTTTTTTGTTTGTTTGTTTTTTAGTTTATTTATTACTTCAAGTTACATCTCCATCACAGTTCCTTCTTTCCACCCCTCCTGATTCCACCCTTCTACCCTCTCATCTCTCTCCCAACCATCCCACTCCCATGGAGTGGGGTATCTCCACATATCTGCCCCCTCAGTTCAGCAGTCATATGAGGGCTAAGAGCTTCCTCTTGCACTGGGGGCCTACATGGCAGCGCCCCTAGGACGAATTGTCCCACTAACAGATAACAAAGTCCATGTTCCTGTTCTTTTTGTTGTGTTGGTTGTAGGACAGTTATCTTTTACTATATGACTAAAATCCAATTATGAGTGAGTAGATGCCATGCGCATTTTTCTCAGTCTGGGTTAGCTCACTCGGGATGAGCTTTTCTAGTTCTATCCATTTGGCTGTGAATTGCATGATTTCCTTTTTTCTTATAGTTGAGTAGTATTCCATTGTGTAAATGTGCCACAACTTTTTTTATCCATTCCTCAGTTCAGAGATATCTGGGTTGTTTCCAGTTTCTAGCTATCACAAATAAGGCTGCTAAGAACATAGATGAGGATATGTCCTTGTGGTTTGGTGAGGAATCGTTTGAGTGAATACCCAGAAGTGGTATGGCTGGGTTTTGAGGTAGGGCTATTCCAAGTTTTCTAAGATATCACCAGACTGATTTTCATAGTGGTTGCACAAGTTTGCACTCCTACCAACAATGGAGGAGTGTTCCCCTTTCTTCACAACCTCGCCAAGCATGTGCTGTCATTTGAGCTTTTGATCTTAGCCATTCTGACAGGTGTGAGATGGAATCTCAGAGTCATCTTGAGTTGCATTTCTCTGATGATTAAGGATGTTGAGCATTTCTTCAAGTGTCTCTCAGCCATTAGAGATTCATCCTTTGTGAATTCTTGATTTAGCTGTTTCCCATTTTTTGATTAGATTATTTGGTTTCTGGGTGTTTAATTTCTTGAGTTCTTTATAAATTTTGGGTATTTATCACATTGCACAAAACTTAAATCCAAGCAGATCAAAGATCTTAACATAAAGCTAGACACACTAAGTCTAATAGAAGAGAAGGTGGAGGAAACCCTCAAACTCATTGATACAGATGACAACTTCCTGAACAGAACACCAATAACTCAGGCTCTAAGACCAACAATCAATAAATGGGGCCTCATGAAACTGAAAAGCTTCTGTAAGGCAAAGGACACTGTTATTGGAACGAAACAACAATCTACAGACTGGGAAAAGATCTTTACCAGCCCCACATCTGACAGAGGGCTAATGTCCAAGATTTATAAAGAATTCTTTCTTAGTTTTAAACTATTCTTTTTTATGGCAATAAACCTACTCTTTCTCCTAACTTTCATCCTCAAGTACTTTTTCTGAGTAAATTTATGGAATTATGGGCTATAGTGATGCACAGAGGAAATTATAGTCAAAGCTTCTTTAAAGATGAAGAGTGCTCAGGGACTTAACTAGAGAATGGTTAATCTCTCACTGTAACTTTTGCCCACATTTCATCAGCTCCTGCATAGAATAACTGAAATTTGATTGAATTTTCAGGAGTCAGGTGGAGACTAGGGACCTGCAGAGAATTTTCAGCATCTCTGATTATTGACTTATTAAAAACTATATTGGATTTTCAAACAACTTCACTTTAAGACTTCATAGTTAAGTTGCCTGAAATTTTCTAGTCTAAACAGGAAGGCTAGTTAAAAGGTAAGTTATAAGAGTGAGGTTTTCAAAAACTTGAAGAGAAAGAACAAGGCCACTGACTAAAAAAAAAAGTGCTTAACAATACAATACCTGATGTGGTCAGATTTATGGCCAAAAGCAAGGAAGCCAAGGATGGAAAGGCCATGTGAAACCTTGTCTCCAAAGTCCGTTCCTCTCTCAGGTTAAGAGAATTCAGCCTCCTCACTTCCCTTTTTTATTTTCTTGAGTATATCCAAACAATAAAGAGGTTTTGGACAGATCCGTATCATCCTCAGTGAGCTTACTGTTAAATTTATGAAACAATTATGTAATGACAAGTACTTCTCTAAGTAAATCTACTATGCACTACTCTTTTTCCCTTCAAATGTATTTGAGCTTGAATGCAAAGTTCAGAGGAGTCTCGTGTACTCATTATAAGAGGGTATGGGAATTAGAAATGAGGTTCGACTTTGTGGAACTTGCCTTCATGAGGAAATACACATGCACAACTATGGGAGACCAACTCTGTACACAGGCACAAAGCACTTACCATGGGCTACTGAGGTGCTCTGCTAGAGGCTAAGTTTCCCTTTGGTGGGTGAACCACCCTTGACCATCAGGGTGAGGCCTGTGAGCCAATCAGGGACAAGTGGTAACTGAAGTCTGAGGAAGTGGAAAGGTAAAGACTTTCCATTACTTCAAAAGCCTCACAGCAGATTCAAGGAACAGAATCACAGCAGGACTGTGGTTTTCTGGATCATTTTTATTCACCTTCAATTTCTCTGTTCCCCGTCCAATATATTACCCTCCCTCCACTCAGTGAGAGAACTGCTACCTTGTTCTAGTAGCACTGTTAAACAGACTGCCCATCTTTCGTATTCTGTGACTACAGACTTGAGAGGAGCACACGAAGCACATGCAGAAAAGAGCCTGTGCATAGCCCTGACTGTGTCACTGACTAGGAATGAGATGTCAGAAACACCATTGTGGCTTCTGAGTATTCTTCTCAGCAGGAAAAGAGTGACTGGCACTCACATCAGCTGGCACAGAATTTTTTTGTGAATGTGAGAATGAATAGAAGATTAATGCTTTCACAGCATTAGAAGTCAAGAATAATCTCTCTGAGTGCAAATGAGGCAGATTTATTATTATTATTACTATTATTATTATTATTATTATTATTATTCTCAAAGCCTATAACTGATGCTAGTAGGTCAAGAATAATCTACTGAGTCAGAGGTCACAGTTCTAATTTTCTATCTGACAAGCACGTTGACAATTCCTTTCTGCCTATCTCAAAATATGCCACCCAATTGTGTGGTACTCCAGAAGCACATAGGTATCCCTGACTGGATTGTCTTCTTAAGCAAACATTTTCTGATGAGGGGACAATCACAATTGGTTTTAGCTCTGACTTATCAGTCAATTTCCAGTCACATTGTCCTTGGTATTATTGTTTCTGCGGCTTTTCTCAAACATTCATATCTGATAGGGAAATTTTGATTTTAAAAGTACAGTAAGACAAAAAACAACAACAACAAAAAACCCTACCACTTCCAGGATTTCATATGCCAGCATATCTCTTTGTGAACCACTAGAAATGGAGGCTCTTAAATAGTCTCCCCAAAGCTACTCATATGTTCTATTCTAGATGAACTGTATACACAGATGTGTCACCAGGTAGCAAATATGAAGGCTGGGTTGCATTATTTTGAACAACTGCTATCTCCCTATGAAAAACACACTTTCAGAAATAACAAGAAGAAACAAACAATAAAACTACCAGATGAATAAAGTCACCAATCAAAAATGATTTAGGAATATCTATTATCACATAGAATGTGGGGACACTGGCCAGAATGAAACTCTAGTGATTCTGCACATTCTAATTCATGCTCAAAGTGAGCACAAGAAGCAGAACTCATGTGCTCAGGGCCAGTAATACAGTTTGGGCAGTTCTATGAGTTACCTTTCATGTAGAGTGAAATTTCTGCTGAGGATAAACATGTTAATTTACAAATTACATGTATATTATTAAAACCCAATTAATTAATTGATATTAATTAGTTAGAATTTAAACCAAAAATATTCTTGTGGGGAATGTTTTACCATGGACATTGTTCAGAATTTCTAATTCATGATGTTAATCAACAATAGATAGTATGCACCTTCTTGTTGTCTATACTCTAAGGATGTAGACATCCCACTGCCTATGAACATTTAATAATGTGATGGTTTCTAATGGAATTTTACAATTTTACTTTTCTATCCTAGACATGACCTAATCTCCTATCTTTCAGATCCTCAAGAGGGGAAACCCATTCTGGTTGAGTTAGTAAGGAAAGGTTTCATGAAAGAATAGGAATCTAACTCCAACCACACCTCTTGGGAAACCCAATTTTCCTGCCATCACAGTTAATACCATCTCCACTCCTTAAAAAGTACCTTGTTATTCTGATTACTTTTACTACTTTGCCTTGATTGCAGCTTTTACTGTAAAGCAAATCCCAACTGAGAGTCACCAACCCTCCCTTAAAAATTCTTACAAAGTTATAGAAACTTTAAAAGCGGTTTCAGTCATTGAGTGAAATTAATGAAAAAAAAAAGAATGAATATTGGATTAATTTGAGTTACAATGTTAGAGATGAACACAGATATGTAAACTACTTTAGGAAAATAAAGTTACCAATGTCATATTAATATTTTCATTATATTAGCCAATAATTCCTTTAAATTCTATCAGAAATTGTGATAAACAACATGCTGGAGAGGCTACAAATATGGAAAATTCTTCACAATCAGGAGAAGGGAAGGTCTCTAGATAAAACTTGATAATATGGTTTGCTTACCTTAAAGGGTAGGGATGGTGAAGTGGGGAGATTACTCTCACTGAGGAAGGAAAAGAGCTGCACCTTCCCTAGAAAATTGAGATGTAAGGATCCTTTGAGGTAGTGACCTACACCCAGCCCAGGACAGCCATGCACAGCCTTGTAATTTGCACATTAATAATCCTGGGGCATCAACCCAAACACTAGAGAAAATCATAGGCACTGTATCAGAAAATCAAAGCATCATATTTCCCATTATAAGCTAGCTGACACAGTAACAAAATCAACACGATAATTTGAGACTGTAGTGGGGGATCAGCATTCCATTCAGAAACTGAAGGGAATAAAAATTATTAAGAGACCACCTAAGTCGGCAGTAGGGCCAGGCCAGCTGCCAGGTCCCAGGAATTTAGCTGACCATAAAAAGGGTGAAACCAAGAATAAAGGTCAATTGGG
>CAJQZJ010031868.1:1332287-1347189 GCA_907164525.1 Lophiomys imhausi
AAAAAAACAGATGTAGGATGTTTCCACTGACTAACTAATGGGCTGGTACATTCCACCTGTATTTTGCCTCCCCCTTGGGTTGTGGTAAACGATGGGCTAGGCTGGTACTTCCCACCTGTAATTTCCCCCACCCCCTTAATCTGTGGTGCTCCCCTATAAAATAATCTACTCTCCCCCAAATCGTGGTCGCGGCTCCTACCCCTGCATGTGATACAAGTGGCGCCCTCAGTGCACTGAGCCCCCCCTTCCTTCCCCCTTCCCCCGAAATAAACCTCTTGCAATTGCATCAAGATGGTCTCTTGCGAGTTTTGGGGCGGCCGTGATATCCTGAGCGTCGGGTGAGGAACTTCCCTCCCCCGGGTCTTTCATTACCACTCACTTAGTGTTTTGTAGTTTTAGTTAAATGTATTACTTTACAGCAAATGAACCACTTTCATGAGTTAGATATTCCCAGAAATTCTAGGAGCACCTAAAGAAGTATGATTGAAATCTCCCCCCCCACCAACCCCAGTGTGTGTGTGGTGAAAATCAGAATTGTAAA
Organism: Lophiomys imhausi; assembly: GCA_907164525.1. NCBI lineage: Eukaryota > Metazoa > Chordata > Mammalia > Rodentia > Muridae > Lophiomys > Lophiomys imhausi. The sequence goes on from CAJQZJ010031868.1 coordinate 1,332,829, forward strand.
TGGAAAAGAATCATTGCTAGATGAAACCCTGTGTCTTCGTGTCAAGAATAAACCACACAATGTAAACCGAGGTTGCCTTAAAATGGACCTGCATAGCATTAAGTCTATGTGAAGACCTCACACGGTCGGATCACATGAACTCAGAAGGTGAGGATCCATACAACACCACTTAGAACACACCAGAGACCATGAAACAAGAAAATTGGAAGGATTTTCATAATCATTTGTTATTTTTCCACTTCAAACATATACATCTTCATAATCGTATATGAAATATTTAAATTTGCTTTCATATTGGTGTGCTTTTAAAGAAAAAAACACAGAGTTTCTTCTATGCCCAGAATTTTTTACAGTTACTATGACATTTTGGAAAAGAATTTAAAGATATCTCTTAAATTTAGTTGTATATGGCTATCAGAGACATTAAGCCAGAGATCTCTTATTTTTACTAATAATTTTGATGGGGGGGTAAACTAACATTTGTTTTTAAATACTGAAAGTTGACAATGGTGTTTCCTCTCCTAGAGATAGTTAAAGTGGAACAGAGACCTTGAGAGATCATCCAGAGAACAGATGTGAAGTTTAAGCCACCTTTGGCAGATAATTCCAGAACCTTGTCTACTTGTTCATGGCTGATTACCCACAAGTGCACCAAATCTCCCTTATTAATGTGCCACACACAAACTTGCAAGATTCAGCACAAAAGCAGCCAAACAGAGAAATGAGTAATAATTCTTATGTTTTTACTCTGTGCTAAGCCCTTTGGGCATCATATATAGAAGTGATCTTTGGCTTATGGTAGGATCTTGTCCCCAAAACCCACCATAATATAAAAAATATTCTAAGTCAAAATGCATTTAATAAACCTAGTCTATCAAGCACCATATATTAACCTAACCTGCCTTCAACTTAATTCAGAACAGGTTAGACTACAGTTAGCCCAAATACTAACATAAAGTCTGCTTCAAAATTAAGTGTTGGTACCTCATGTATAACCATTAGAATATAGTTAACCCAAAATTGCTGGCAACATGGTATACTGGATAATATTGGTTGTTTATTTTAGAGATTGCATGGCTGAGTAGGACTACAGCATTGCAAAAGAATATCATCAGAGTACATATAGTTAGCCTTGAAAAGTATCAAGATTTTGAAGTGTATCTTCTACTGAATTCCTACTACTTTGCAGCTTTGTAAAATTTGACAGTTTATAGATTGACCAGTCCTAATTAAGAAATCATACATATGTTGCTTCAATCTATCACCACAATGATTTTATGAGGTAGTTACTAGTGCTATCTATTTAAGTTGAGTAAACTGAATTTGAAAACAAATAAGCCATCTGCCATGGATCACCAACTATTGGGAGAAAAATATCAACTGTTTACTCCAAAGCACAGGCTGTTATCCAAAAGACTTATCATGAATGAAAATATGTAGGGAAGTTCTTATCACTACACTCAGGCTATATTTACCAACAATAAATGCCAGATGTTGCTATTTTTACAATAATATGGATTTGTAAAACTACACATTTGTTAAGTAATTACCAAAAGCTATAAAGCCAATGAGTGTCAGGGATGAAAAAGAAATCCAAAGGCCTTCCCCAAGGCCTTTGTTCTGAAAAGTTAATCCTAGTTGCTTTCATGGGATTAGCAGTAGGGTGTAATGAGTGGGATCTATGACAGGCAAACAAATATAGAGATGGAAAGGGAACATGTTTATAAAGTTGTAATTCTTTTATATAAATAAAAATGTTATGGAATTGCACTGACCAAAAAGGCTTGATTGACATAGTCAAAACTACAAACTAGAAGGCTATGTCTTTGGCTCTTTCCAAGTTGGCTCTTTGTACTCCTTTATTTATCTACCAGGCGGCAAATGTCTCCTTTTGCTTCCACCCTATTGCTCACTGCCTTTGCCGTCCACGTCAGAGGATTCACATGCATCCCATTTCATGGAATTCCTTATCTATTTTATGTGTCATGGCTGAGGTTCTGGAAGTTAGTTTGGTAGATAATATAAAAATATCTCCAATGAAGACAGAAGCATACAGATCTCTAAGTTCAAGGCCAGCTTGACACAAAGCAAGCTCCAATTAGAGAAAAAGAAATGGTAGTGCACACACAATTGGGAGGCAATGGCAGGCATATAGGATTTACAATGATTTAAGTTTAAAAGCTGCTTGCAAAAGGCATACTGGAGTACAAAGTGAATTGTCCTTTGTGATCTCAAAATATATACACTTAAAAGTATGTTTAGTTCCAAAATATCAAAAGAATTTGTTTACTCTCAATTTAAAAATAATACTTTTTATATTGTCAAAAAAAACCAATTTGCTCTAGGAAAGATATTACCTGCCAAAAAAGTAGCACACCAGAGTTAGGATTAGGACAGGGTTCTGTTCTTATCTTTCCAGGAGATTAAAAGCATCCATCTAAGGAGTCCAAGGACAATTGGACAACTAAAACTTCTGAAGAAAACAGATCAGACATCAAAGAAAACAAGTAGCCCATACGATCCAGCCTTACAGACCTCCTCAATAGCAGATTCCTCAAAAATCTACAACCAGAACAACTCAAAATGGCTAGCTAAGATGGTTCAGCTCCACAGACTGCTCTAGCTAGGACTTCAGTAAAGCCCTGAACTTTCCCCCTCAAAGTTCAGCTTCTGACTACAACTTCTTAGGACATTTAAATATCTGAGCACAAAGATTGAACATCAAATGCTAGTATTAACTAGCTTAACCATTTTTCCATTCTTATTTGGGCTCCCAAACAGATTGCCTTCATCCTAAATCAGCAGAAAACAATTTTAAGAGACCAACATCCCATTCCTAGAGTGTGGGATGGGTGATTGTCCCCTGTTTTGGTCTTTGATAGGTTATAGGTGTTTGCTATTATTTTGGAGGATTGGTTACAAGTTGTTAAATGGTCATCTTAAACAAGGTTCCTGAGATTAGAACCAGGGATTTCTCTCTTTTTCTTTTCTCTATCCTTCTTTCTCTATGTAGGGGGAAAAGACTTGAAAAAAAATGGGATATAGACATAATATGGTAATGATAAAGAAAAAGGGATAGATTATTGAATATGTTTTTATATTTTTATATATTGATACAAAATTAAGATTTATTTGGCTACATCAGTATTGATCCTTGTATACTTATGTAATGCTTAAAAAGGCAATGTGAAGTTTTGGCCTTTTGATAGCAACTGTCACAAACTCTTTAGGATAATTAAGACATGTGAACTAATAGTCATTCAAACTTGTCATTTTGTTAGGTGCTAGCGTAGTGTATCACAGATGTTTTCTAAATTAATCAGAAATCAAATTGCTAAGAAACAAGCAACATTTACTTATTCAAATATATGGAGATAGATAGTGGTCTTCAAAAACTCAAGAGATCTGTAGAATATGGCATTCAAAGATGCTTTCTTAAGATTTTTTTTTATATTGAGACATGTCAGCTTCTCACACCACCACCTATTCTACTCGAAGTAGATTATGAGTATCGAAGAATCTCCAATTGGAGATGGCTGCATTAGTATCAAGCTTGTCATTAGGCAAGAGAAAACCCCTGGTTCAACTGTAGATAGAATGCTGTCCGAAAAGGACAAAACTTGGAAGCAGGTAAGTCAAGAGCCTAGCTCTGCTAAGACAGGGTGGGAAAGTCCTTCATAATTCCTGCTTTACAATTAATGTCTGTCATAGATACTGGACCAAAAGGCTGAAGATAGATTCTCTAATGTTATAGAGAGAAATTGGGAACTGTCCAGGATGCCAGTTGTCTGTCATTTATTAGTTTTAAAAGCTGCTGGCTCTGTACTTCCTGTTTATTCAGATATATTTATCCTTCTCAGGCCTCTGATATGGTTGAAGACTAGATAGTTATAGTCTCACAGTTACATTTTAAGTTGTTTAGGAATTAAAAGGATGTTCTAGTTCTAAGAAGATGTAATTAAGGTGGTAATGCAAGTTAGGATGGAAACTGAGGTAGGTATAGAACTTTAAACTCATTGAGATAGATAGATAATAGAATATTAATATCAGTTGCCAAATACATATGGACTGGACATTGGGAATGTCTGTTATACCTTATAACTTTCATAATTGTGGCCTAACTATTCTTATTGTTTTGTATTTTATTTATTGTTATAAGAAAAAGAGCCTTTTATTGGACTAAAAGAGGGAGCTGTTGGGGGGGGGAAGATACACCTTAAATTTAAAAAAAAGCAGATAGGAGGGTGAGGGAGAAGAGGGTGGGAGAGTGGGACCAGGAGGGGGAGGAAGAAGGGGACTATGATTGAGATGTAACTTGAAGAAATAAATAAATGTTTAATATATATATATATATTATATATCTAGTGAATAACAGAAAGTTTTGGACAATTTAATGATTCTGAGGAATAATGATTCATAGTGATAAAATCTGGTCAGGGAACACTGACTTAGGTAAAGTGGGCCTTGTCTTCCATAGATGCTAAGTCCTCTACCTTGGTAACAAAGCTTTCAGGAAGAGAAGCCAACCTTAAAAACTGTTGACAATGAAATTGGTGAGCTCCTCTCACATTCTATCAGAGACCAGCATCGATCTTTACAAATGTCATCAGGGGAAATGTGCTTCCTTGTGATGACCGGTAAGTGTGGTAAGTCAGAAAGGTTCAGGGAAGTCCACTCTCACTTCCCTGCAATACATTTTCTCACATCCCTATTACAGTCAGAACAGAGATAGTGCACTGAGCTTCGCTGGATCACAAGCACCAGATACAGTTGATCATATCTCTGTGTGGGAAAAAAAAAACCTGCCAATTGGTCTCCAATGTTCACTTCCCTTTTATTGAATTACAGAACAGAGCCATAAGCAAAGAACATACAAGGCAGGATCACAGTATTAAGCAAATTTCAAAGTAAGAGAACTGAGAATTTGAGAAAAGTGAATTACAGATTACAAATGCTTTATCTTACCAACACTGTGTTAGTGAAACTGAATGACTCTGAAAAGATAACACATATAGGCATGCTTTGTGACTGAAGATAATAACAGATAACATTGAGAACTGCTAGGTCTGTCAGCCTCAAATGAAGTATAACTTGCCAATACAACTTTAAGGGAACAATTAGAGTCTGAACTAAAAGGAAACAATAAGAAATAATCATTCTTAGCTAAACTTACACAGCACTGACAGTGAGGTCTGCAGTGCTCTGGATATTCATGCAGGATCTAGGGACATAATCAGCATAGCACCACAATGAAACACCATGGCTGTACTCTTGTTTTAGGTAAGGAGCTCACAACTCTAAAGCTGCTGTTGTCACATAACTGGTAAGTAACAGCCATGAGCAACTAGATCAAGCTGTCTTTAGATACTCATTCTTAACCACTGCACAACAGAGCTGGTCCAAGGAATCATGAAGTAAAAGATTAACTGCATCATACAAACCTGACTACAAATACTTTTCAACATTTTGTTCTTTCAAAAGTATTGGACTCCAACTAACAGCAAAGCTTACAGGTAACGGAAGTCCCATGGAGGTGTAGTAATAGTTTCAGCTTTAGTAATACAATAGAGTACAGATTGATGGGGGAGGGGAGAGGTAAAGGAAGGAACAGGAATTTAAAGAGTCCCACAGTGCTAGTGAGTCAATTCAAGGGCACAATCAGCATGGGGATTAATCTGATGTGTTCAATACAGGAAATCCTGATATAGGAATGCATTCCTAGTATTTGCATAAATAGCACTTTCATGAGACACAAAAGGTGTTTGGAATTTGGTGAAAGATGCAGCTCTCTTTCCAGTATTTCAAGTGAACATTTCAACAGGGATAACTGGAGTCATAAAGACAAGTCAGATAGGGGTTGGAGAGATGACTCAGCAGGTAGGAGGTCCCAGGTTCAGGTCTCAGCACCCATCTCAGACAGCTCATAACCACTGTAAATGCTGCTCCAGAGGATCCAATGCCTACTTCTGGATTCTATGGGCACCCACAACATGACTGAAGCAAATATATACACATAAATAAAAGTTTAAAATAAAAATGTTTTAAAGTGAGGTGAAGAGATGCTACACTGTCAAGGGATAATAGACTGACTCAGAGCATCTGTCTGCTCTGACCCAATTTAAAAGTGGTTCCACACAGAAACACCACAACTCTCACCTCTAGGAGAAAGTAATATGATTCTATCCATGAGTTCTCAAACGCTGTAAATGTGGTCCCTGTACTGGGTTGTATTAATGACTATTTTTATTACAGTGATCAATGATCAATCAAAAATTTCCTACTGCTTTTACTCCAGATCAAACATGCACACAAGTTGAAGTCCCCAGCTGATCCTCCCCTGAATGAGTGGTCCAGGTCACAGAGATAGAGCAGGCTCCACCCACAGTTACAACTTCCTAGCATTTTGACGAGCAGGTATTTATACTCTATTTCCATCAGGAGAGAAATGACATCCTTAAAACTAGGGGAGTTTTCCTCTATTTGTTTCTTTTTTGAGAAACACAAAAACATACCTCCTGAGAATCTCACATTATAATAACTGGGGGAAAATTTTTTTTTGAGGGGGAGGTGGATTTTTTCTCCAACATTTATTTATTTCTTCAAGTTACATCTCATCAACATTCCCCTCTCTCCTCCCCCTCCCCTCCCATCCACCTACCCTCTTCCCCCTCACCCACCTATCTTTTTTTTTAATTTAAGGTTATCTTCCCCCCCTCAACATCTCCTCCTTTTAGTCCAATAAAAGGTTCTTTTTCTTATAACAATAAATACAATACAAATCAATAACAATTAAATGAAAATTATAAGGTAAATTAGAAATTCCCAATGCCCAGTCTATACGTATTTGGCGACTAATACAAATATTGTATTATATATCGATCTTGATAAGTTTAAAGTTCTATACCTACCTCAATTTCCATCCTAACTTGCATTACCAACTTAAATACATCTTCTTAGACCTAGAGCATCCTTTTAATTCCTAAACAACTTAAAGCTTAACTGTGAGACTATAACTATCTAGTCTTCAACTACACCAGAGACCTGAGAAGGATAAATATATCTGAATAAACAGGAAGTACAGAGCCAGCAGCTTCCAAAACTAAAAAATGGCAGACAACTGGCAGCCTGGAAAGTTCCCAATTTCTCTCTATAACATTAGAGAATCTATCTTCAGCCTTTTGGCCCAGTATCTATGACAGACATTAATTGTAAAGCAGGAATTATGAAGGACTTGCCCACTTGGCAAGAGCTAGGCTCTTGACTTACCTGCTTCCAAGTTTTGTCCTTTTCGGACAGCATTCTATCTACAGTTGAAGCAAGGACTTTCTCTTGCCCAGTGACTAGCTTGACACTAATGTAGCCATTTCCAAATGTTCTTCAATGTTCATCATCTACTTGGAGTAGAATGGGAAGGGGTACTGTCAGTAGCTGACATGTCTCAATATCAAAAAATCTTAAGTTAAGAAAACATCTTTGAATGCCATATTCTAAAGATTTCTTGAAGTTTTTGAAGACTACTATCTATCTCCATATATTTGAATAAACAACTGTTGCTTGTCTCTTAGCAACTTGATTTCTGAGTAACTTAGAAAACATCTGTGATACACTAAACTAGTTCCTAACAAATGACAAGTTTGAATGACTATTAGTTTGCATTTCTTAATTATCTTAATCAGTTTGTGATAGTTACTATCAAAAGGCCTAGAACTTCACATTGGATTTTTAAGAATTATATAGGTACAATACCTTAAAAGAGTATGCACATATACTAAGTTATATCACACTGGTTGGAAGAATGGAATATGGAGTACAACCTAACTGTGGTGAAAAATTAAAAACATTTATTTTGTTTCACAGAGGCCAGTCTACAAGAGATCCCTTAGAATTAAATAGATTCAGTTTATTTGACTCCAGTCGTAGCTATGTGATGGACTAATAAGTAAAGGCTTAGATGACTAACAAGACATTTTACTCTGCCCCTGTCTCTGTGGTCTTGTGACATCAGAGTTGTATTCTAAACTTCACAGTTCTAGAATTCAAGGTGACATTCCATGGGACCTCAGTGGTTCTCTTTTCCAATTTAAAACGAATGTGCCCAACTGATATACGTGTTCTAGTGGGAGATAATTTCTTAAAATATGTTTGAGCCCAGGACTAACTAAGGGATAAGAAACTTCCCCTATCCATCACTGGCCTTTCCCCTGTACAATCTTGTGCATCATTCTTATGCAAGTGCAAAGTAGCAAGAGCTGTCAAGATAAAGAAGGAATTTTAAGTTTCGCTCACATAAAGGCTTTGCAGGGATGAGCTTGGGCCTCCAATGGAGAATTGTTTTCTAGGTTCAGTTGCCAACCACATACAAATCACCCTGTCCAACAAAACTGAAGCAACACATTTATTCTCCTCTACTTCACAGTGTGAAACTCATTCAGCATTCTCACAGTACAACCCACAGAAACAAGGAAGGATTCTATTTAAATTGAACATCATTGAGAGTAACCATGGCCACAGCTATAACCTCAAGTATCCAACACCTTTCCCACCCAAGTAAGCACTGCTGACATCTGTTTGGAGGGAACATGAGATTTCTTTTCCATTAGCATGGCAGCTAGAGAGATTTTTGGGAGTAATAGGGACAAAATTGTATTTAAGTCATCCTAAGATCTGCTCAAATCTCTTTCCTTACCATCAGGACACTTTTACGGAGCTTAGCCCAAGCTGTGGATTTAGTGTCTGCTCTGTAGGCAGGTGAATACCGTGTCCTAATTTCACTTACACCCTGAAACATTTTCAGGAAACAAAGGTAACTATTACTCTGAGCTATACCCTGGAAATGAACATCCCTCTCCAGCGAGCAAGCTCAACAAGGAAAACTATCACTGACATGAACCCTTAGGAAGAAAAACAGAAGTCCTCTTAGTAGGTGCCTTACCAATCCTCTTAGTGGGTTCCTGACAAAGGATACTCCAGAGGCCCAGGTGGAGGATTAAGAGTTCCCCAAACAGCTCTGGAGTCCCAGGCATGGCAGGCAGTATCTTCATGCCCAGCACACATCAGGCAGGGGAAAACTTCTCTACCAGAAGGTTTTCTTCTTCCTCCTAGGGATCTTCAGAGCTGGATTGTATTCATTCCAGCATCATCTTAGGCCAAAAAAGAAAAAAGAAAAGAAAAAAATCAGGAGACCTGGTGGGAGAGGACAATACGAAGAGCCTGAATGATTTTGTGAAAGCTGGAGACTCTGCTGTGGTTTTGTTTCTCATCCAAGCTACTGTTCTCTTTCAGGCTCTCTGATGTGCAAAGCAGCTGAGTCCTCGCTTCTCCTTCCGCTCTGCCACCATTCTTGCATAACCTTGAGGTTTTTCTCAAAGTGAACAATTAAACTTTAAAGAACTCTAAATTGTTACAGTCTATAGGTTTAGATTTTGATCATATGAGGGTCAGGAAATTCATGGTAAAAGTACTTATACATTTCCCCTTTTCATAGCTTGTGATTATGCTACTTCATTGGTGTAGTGTATCTTAGACCCCCTCCCGCTTCCCACCCCCATCTTGTCACGGTAAGATGAGAATGTTTCTTCTCATGAAAACAGTGAAGACTTATCTGATGTTATGGAGAAAATGAGTGGCAGGGTTCATTTCATCAACAGAAGAGGGAAGGGCCTCCTTCTTCAGTCTGTAGATGCCTATCAATGGAACACAATCACTGTTAGTACTGGCTACGTGTTATTTCTAAATATTAAAGTTCTAAGCAAAGTGAGGTCTTGAAAACCAATGAAAGGAAACTTCCATTTTCAGTATGTTTTATGCGGTTGTTGTGTAGATGAAGCACTGAAGTAACAAATGGAAAAAATTCAAAATTGGAAAGCTCAGGGTTGCTGGAGAAGGGAAGTGCTGTGGGTTCCCAGCCCACATTAAATCACTACCTTTTAACAGCAGGAACTTGTGTGTTCCAAATGAAAAGACAGCACCTGTGTATTTGTTGTCATTGCATGAAATTGAGAAATCTTTCCCTCTGAGGTTGGTGATATCTTTTCCAAGGCCAAATTCTAGTTAGTAATTGTGAATTCATTGATTCAAACAGATGCACCACAGTGGCTGGGACACTAACATGAATGAACAGTGCTCCTGAGTTTACGGAACTCAGCCAACCAGTACTGATGATATCCACGTACCCCAGGCACACCAGGTAAGACAGTCAGTCTGCAGAGCAGCGAGAATCTGCACTCTTGACCAAGGAGGTACCCTGTTTTCAGTGCATTTTGTGCAACTCCTTCCTTTTCCCTCCTCAGAATGGGGTGCAAAATCCCTGTGGCAGTGGAAGTAAGGCTCAGTGTCCCTCTAAAATGGCCTGAGAGGTTTAGAAGAAAAGCCTCGAATCACCCACACTACAGCTCAAGATTTCAATCAAAACAGAAGTAATTTCTGTCAACTGCATACCTTCATAATTCTCTAATATTGTATAATACTCTCTTCTAATAATGCTCTTCATAATACTCTGGTAACTGTTTTCCTCCCTTTTCGTCTTCCTCTTCTTTCTTCACCTTTTGGTGTGTATGGTACATGAAGATGTTCGTGTGGATGGGTGGACATGCTGTGTGCATTTTGCTGAGTGCATGCAGGGGTAGGGCTTCTTTCTTGATCACTCTGCACTTTATTTTTTAGATGGGGTCTTCCACTAAACCAGGAGCTCCTCGGTTTGGCTAGAGTAACAGACAATGAGCTCCAGGAGTTGACTATCTCTCATTCACCTCCCAGCACTTGGATTACAAATAGAAAAGACCATATCTGGCCCTTTATGTAAGCTTCTGAGGATCCAAACTCGGGTCCTCAGGCTTGCACAACAGCCAGCTCAATCCCTGAGCCATCTTTCCAGACTCATGATTTTTTTCTTTTCATATAAAGGAATCCACACTAAATAGATAAAATTTGGGAAAATCTTATAAAACATCTAATGGATTTTAAGCAATATCCGTTCTGGTACTTTTATCAGTGGGTCTTCCTATTTATCCCTCACAGCTGGGAGGGCTGGGAACACCACCAGATGAGACTTTGCCTCAGATTCAAATTCTTGTCTTTATTCTAGTGAAGAATCAAAGGAAGCCAAATTCAGAAAAGCATTGCTCCATGACAAGTCTGTCTTGCTTTGTGTTTCTAACTTATCCAGTAGCTAGACTTTTTATCCCAAACCATCCCTTCATACTCATATGCTCTTTGATCTGAAACTTGAAATTTCCATGTTAATGCACAAATTCAGTGAGTTTATTGCACTCCAGAAGTGTCTTCTTCATATACTAGGAACAGTTCTTAAAACTCAGATCCATTGCTGGTTTTATGTTGGGTGAGAAAAATTAAGATAGAATTTGGCAAAATGCAAATTAGCTTTACAAAAAAACCCAAGAGCTACTTGCAAAGCAAATTATTCCACTCACTTTTTGACTCAGTTACTTCCATGAATCATAAAGCAACTTCATTTTCTGTAATATTTTCTCCAGGTGATCAGAAGAGCATCAATCACAAACTTGGATGCAATAATGTTAGACAACATCAAATCCTTAGTCCTGATTTTTGAACCCCACCAAACAATATTTTATAGCTTCTTCCAGAAGTACCACTCCCCATCTAAAGCCATTGGTATTCTAACTTATTTGCTCTCCTTACTAATGTTATTGCTAGGAGTGGGGTCTATACGTGACTGCTCTTTCTAACCAGCCCAAGTACATGTTAGAAAATGACTATGATTCCTAGAACCTGCCCTTAGTCTACCAAATTTAGATCCCACAGAGATGTTGTCAGACAGTCCTATTTTGAACATTGGATTAAAAGGATAATTAGAAATCAACTGTTTGGTAGAACTGGTGGACTTTTGAGATGTGACATCAAATACTTGATGTTCACTAGTTGTCATGTTTTATTTTGTTTTTAATTCTTAAACCCCAAGGTAGGCCCAGAGATGGATGTGTCACATACATTGCCATCTACAGATGTGTTTATTCTTTTTTTTTTGGTTTTTCGAGACAGGGTTTCTCTGTGTATCCTTGGCTGTCCTGGACTCACTTTGTAGACCAGGCTGGCCTCGAACTCACAAAGATCCGCCTGCCTCTGCCTCCCAAGTGCTGGGACTAAAGGCGTGCGCCACCACCGCCCGGCAGATGTGTTTATTCTTAACTGTGAGGGTGGAAGTTATCATAGCCTCAGATGGTAACTCCTCAGCATGTTCTCCATTGAGAACCACCTTATCTTAGTCCATGTTTTTTCTGACACCCTGGATGCAACAATGGACCAAGAATAGTGTGCAAAGCATTACCTATTTTCAATCAACACGGAATTCTGCTGAGAAGTTCTTGATCTAGAACCCATCATTGAAGGGTGTCAGGCGTACACCACATTTTAATTTCTCCCTGTCCCCAGTCTTGCTTCACCACTGTCTTTACACAGGTGTGGATTCCTAGTCATCTCAATATCTGTTCCCAGTGAACCAAATCTGCTCATATCTGTATTACTAATTCTGTTATATAAGGATGGTAAGACTTCTATTAGACGGGCTGGTTAACTAGGGTGATTATGGGTAGTGATCAGCGATTGTATTTATAACTGTCCTCAGATAGTTTTTCTTTGGAAAAGATAGCCATCAAGAACTACTTTGTTGGGCTGGAGAGATGGCTCAGTGGTTAAGAGCACTGGCTGCTCTTCCAGAGGTCATGAGTTCAATTCCCAGCAACCACATGGTGGCTCACAACCATCTACAATGAAATCTGGTGCCCTCTTCTGGCCTGCCGATATACCTGCAGACAGAGCACTGTATACATAATAAATAAATCTTTAAAAAAAAAAAAAAAGAACTACTTTGTTAATAAGCCAAGCAATAATGATGGTTGGAAAACACATACACATATATACACTCATGCACACACATATATACTCATACACATATACATACAAACACACATATATATACATGCACAATATATATATACACACACCACATTTCAAGAATATCCTATGTAATTTTACCAACAAATTTTGTTTACATTATGCTTCTTTCATGACTCACTATGAGATCTTAACACAAATTACATCCTCCCTTTTTTTTATTAATAATTTATTTTTTATTTCTTCAAGTTACATCTCAATCACAATCCCCTCCCTACTCCCCCCTCCAGTCCCACCCTTCCACCCTCCTCCCCCTCAACCCCCCCATCCTCTTCCCTTCTTTTTTTCTTTTTTTTTTAGTTTAAGGTATTTATTTTTCCCCCCAACAGCTCTCCCTTTCAGTCCAAATAATGGTTCTTTTTCTTATAACTATAAATACAATACAAAACAACAGAAATAAATAGGCCACGATTATAAGAGTTATATGGCTTAGCATACATTCCCAATGTCCAGTCCATATGTATTTGGCACCTGACTTTAACATTCTACTATCTAACCATCTCCATGAGTTTAAAGTTCTATATCTAACTCAGCTTTCATACTAACTTGCCTCATAATTTTAAAAATATCTTCTTAGATCCAGAACACCCTCTTGATTCCTAAACAACTCAAAATTTAACTATGAGACTCTAGGTATCTATTCTTCAACCACCTCAGAGACCTGAGAGGGATGAATATATCTGATTATATAGGAAGTGCAGGGCCTGCAGCTTCCAAAACTAAAAAATGACATACCAGTGGCTGCCTGGACAGTTCCCATTTTCTCTCCATACATTACAGCATCAATCTTCAGCCATTTGGCCCCATTTCTCTGACAGACATTGGTTGTAGAGCAGGAATTATGAAGGACTTACCTACCCTGTCTTGGCAGAGCTAGGCTGTCGACTTACCTGCTTCCAAGTTTTGTCCTTTTTGGACAGAAGTCTGTCTACAGTTGAAGCAAGTGGTTTTTCTTGCCAAGAGAATGGCTTACCACCAATTTAATCATCTCCCACTGGAGATTCTTCGATGCTCATCTTCTACTTGGAGTAATATAGGGGGTGCTGTCAGGAGCTGACATGTCTCGATATCAAAAAATCTTAAGTTAAGAAAACATCTTTGAATGCCATATTCTGCAGATCTCTTGAGGTTTTTTAAGATGCCCTATCTATCTCTTATATTTAGATAAGCAAATATTGCTTGTCTCTTAGCAACTTGATTTCTGAGTAGCTTAGAAAATAACTGTGATAGACTGTCATAGTAACTAACAAAATGACACGTTTTCATGACTATTAGTTTCCGTTTCTTAATTATCCTAAACAGTTTATGTCGGTTGGTAGCGAGAGGTCAAAACTTGACATTTCATTTTTAAGTATTACTACAAACAATACCTTTAAGAAGAGTTACCCTTAATTTTGTATCAATATACAAAGATCAATACCAATGTGGCCA
>CAJQZJ010031868.1:1372189-1450547 GCA_907164525.1 Lophiomys imhausi
ATGCCAGAAATGACAATTACTCCTGAGTTGATCATTGAGTTTGCAAATCCTGTTCTTCATGGTGGGTCACAAAGACTCTTAATACACCTGTCTTTCTGTCTTAAAGCTGATCACAAAAAAGTTCTTTGATCTACCCTTATCTGACTAGGAGGTTCTAGAGCATTCATTCTTGTGAGGTTCAGACCCATACTATGTAGGAAAGAATGCTTCACAGAGAGGACAAAAAAATAAGATGGGGAAGGGAGTGGAGTGGAGAGGAGAGGGAGGGAAAGTGGGAGGGAGAGGGGAGAGGAGGAGTGGAGCTTTTACATAGATCCATGGGAGCTCTTGCAGGTGGCACACTTGGAGAGGAGAGGACATCAAAGCTCTGCATTAATCATTTGTGGTTTCATGTACTTTATAACAAACTAGTAAAGGTATTTCCTTGAGGTCTGTGAGCCTCTCAATGAAACCTGAAAGAAAGAGTTATGAGAATACTGGTTTATATTCAGTGGGTCAGAAAGACTAGATAAACAACCTGGGGTTGTGACTGACATCTAGAGGAAGAGAGAACTTGAGGACCGAATTCTCAACCTGTCTCATCTAACTCAATCTCAAGGTAGGTAATATCAAAGGTCAACTGAAGTAAAGGGTACTCAGCTTTTTCCCCTGGAGAATTGCTTGTTCATGAGTGATAAGAAATCAGCATACTTCACACAAGCCTGTGTTGATTATGAGAGTTTTCCCCAACACATATACATAAAGGACAGTGTGAAGTTATAAGATTATGTCAAAGGGAATAGAAGACAACTTGAAGAGGTCCCATTGGCTAAAGATGGAATAATTGAGATTCTTCTAAATGGGTAATAATCGAAATTTATTAAGACCAATCAAATGTGAGAGTAGGGTAGGAAGAAGTGAAAGCAGAATGTCCATCTCAGGACTAAGGGAAGAGCTCATGTAATTTGAGTTGGAGGTTTTTTTCTTCTATATTGGATAGAACAGTGATACTGAAATGTTAGGGGGTAGCATAGAGACTGTAGGATCATTGACTCAAGAAAGAGTAGATTCACTATGTTCTACAAACTGCCTTGAGCATTTGAAGATATGGTAGAAGCTAAAAATAAACTTACCTTTTAATTATAATCCACATCATATCTATTTAGCTTATGCGTTACAGGTATAAGATATGATGGAGGGCCTTTGTGGAGCTAATAACTTAGACTTTATAGGTACACAAAATTATACAACAGAAAATAGTGTGACATAAGTTCTATCATAGAGGCACAATCAAAACTCTACAGCTCAATAGAGATATCATTTCCATGGGACCAGGAGACAGGGAAGGAGAAGAGAGAAGAGACCTAGCACTGTTCTGCTTATGCTAAAGTCTCCAGGTGCTACAGCTGACCAGAGAGAAGAAACTAAGCCAGCCTCACCAGCCTGGACACCCAGTGAGACACTCCCTTGGAGACTATACTACATACAGCAGTGCCTCACAGCCCATCTGCAGAAAAGGACCGTTTCTGTCTTCCCATTTTGTTGTGTTCAACAATTGTGTGAAAATTAATAATAGTTGATAGAAAAAATGATCAAGTGTTTAGATTCCTATAAAATTTTCTGCAAACTCACTTTTAATTCTTCTGTTTTATATATTTAGTTCATAAAAATAAACACAAGTACACTTGAGTGGTACTAAGTGGCAGTAGATTGATGGTAGCTTGATCATTTATTATCTCACTGAAACTATTAACCTTTTGACTTTCTCTGGATTTAAGTTTCACTGTTCACAAGTAAAAACTAAACATGCCCTAAAACCTTCTAAATTTCAGATGCTTTCAACTTTGTAAGCCTGACTAAATTATCATTCTGTCCATGTACTCTTCCTTCTGCCAGAGAAGGGTTTTCTTCTGGGAGTTTTAAATTCTTTTTCCTCTCCAGTACTTGAAGTATAAGGCTATAGTTTGAGGCCAAAACTTTAGTCAGGCTTTGAAGGGGCCATATTTTCTGTAAAACTAATCTAGGCTAACCTGTAATCACAGTGGCCAAAAAAATCACAGGTAACCAACAACAAAGCATTACCTTGAACCACAGACCCCAGCTTACATAACAGGATCTGTGACTCACTCCAGATTCCTAGGTAACAGCCTCTTGTACAAATCTGTCAGTGTTTTTTACCATCCTCCACGAACTTGAGTGGACAGTGGCTATTTATAATACTGTTTTTCTTATACATACCTAATGCCAAGCATTTGAACTGTTTCTCAAGTAAGTCGATGAATGAATGAGAAAGATCCATTTTCTTCAAAAGTCTTTACATCTAGCTTGATCTCAGAAAGTTTTTCTTCACTGTTTGTCTCTCTGGTTAATACTAGAACTGCCCTGATTCCTGTTCCTCTAGTGTAAGAGAAAAGGCAGTGCAAAACAGTGATAGGTCTCAGAGTTTTAAAATTTTGAGTTCAAACTCGAGTTTTCTATATTTTAATCAGAATATACTAGAAGTTAATACAACTACAAACAACTTTTGAACCCCACTGCATATATATATACATATATACATACACACACATATATATACATACATATATATACATACATACACACACACACACACACACACACACACACACACACACACACACACATATATATATCCCTCACTTTTCTACCATTTTCTAGAATTCTAAATGAATGTAAGACAAGACTCCCTCAACAGTAACATGGGTATTCAGGATTTTTCCTATCTGTATTCTCATTTTCTCATGAGGAGAGAAGAGAGACTAATGACTTAGCCATGATCTTTTCAATGCTTCATCTTGTCTCAATGATGAGAACTATCAAATGGTTTGCTTAACCGCAAGGAAGATGTGATATAAGCTGCTCATGCCTAGAAAGGAAGAACACTAGCAGGGATACTGGACAGCAATGAGGCTGAGTTTTAAAATTATTGCAATCATAGAGTATGCACTTTGATTTCAATAACTTAGAACATTTTAAGAGATCTAGGAAAATCCGCAAATTAAAAAAAATAAATAAAACAGATGTCTTCATAGTTGATGGATCAAAGAAATCTTAAGAGAAACTATAAAGTCCTGGAATGTTTGAATTAGGATAAGTAAGTTCTGCAGATCTTTTATAAAGAATGGTGATTATGGTGAATAACAGTCAATTAGATCATTTTAAATTGCCAAGAATGATCTCAAATACTCTCACAGTAAGAAATAGGCAAGTATACAATGTGAAGGGCATGTCCATGAATTTGATTTGATCATTTCACTACAAATATGTCAAAACCTAACTGTACAATGTAAATGCACATAATTTTATTGTCTGCCTATAATACATTGTTGAGGGAAGGTCTAATATCATTGCTTCTGATAGGCTGATTTCAATGCTGAGATCTGGATACTGCCCCTTCTGAGGCATTCTCTTGATTGGTTAATAAAAGTCACTTATGGCCAATTAGCTGGGCAGAAAGAGTATAGGAAGGCGGGACTTCCTGAGATTAGAACAGGAACCCTGGCCACACAGAGGTTCTCCCACTTCCTGTTGGGAGCCACAGAAGGAAACAGACCTCTGGAGAAGGTTGGAAGGTAATCGCAGGCACATGGCGGTTTGGGATTAGGTGATCCGGGTTAACTTAGAGTAGTTAATTGAGAGTCTGCCCAGCTAGGATGTAAGCGTTAAAACATTAAAAGTTCTTGGTGTGTTTAATTATTGGGGAAAAGACTGCGGTGGCTTATAGGCTCTCAATCTAAGCAGTCGGGGGCCTTAGGACTTCTGGACTCCCCCAGAGCCCAGGCGAATCTCCCACCAAGCCACTGGTAGTTCTATCGGCCTAATATAACTTATATTAATTGAGTTTAGGTTACAGGTGGTGCAGGCCACCCTTGGTTGCGGGGCTCTTTCTCCAGGACAAGTTAGGCAATCAGTTAAGGCATGCGGGCCAGGCCACCTGATCCTCTGCCAAGCTGCCAGCTACTCCACTAGCTTAATCTTACAGTTTATGATTACAAATAACTACAATTATTAGTTAATTTGCATTTTCAATACATAACTTAAGCTTTGGTGAAAAAACTATTATAAATTGAGGGATAAGTAAAATACAGACCTCACAATCTGTGAATGAGACCACAGCAGTGACTACATGGAGATTTATAAAGATTTATTTTATTTTTAATTATGTGTCTATGTCTGTACATGGGTAGATATGCACATGACTTGGAGGACTGAGGCATCAGGTCCCATGAAGCTGGAGTAACAGGCAGTTGTGAACCACCTGAGACGGGTGCTGGAACAATCCTTTGCAAGAGTAGGAGACACTCTTAACCACTGAGCCCTCTCTGTAGCCATGAGATTTATCATTTAAATGCTTATTTTAGAAAAGGAGACAAATCAAAATTAATTAACTATAATCAGAGCAAACATTTAAGCAAAAAGTCCAAAGTAGTAGAAGAAAATGATAAAAGTAAAACAACAAACAAGCAAGCAAAAAAAGCAAAGGTAAGAAAGTCACAAGTTCAATCTGTTACAAAGATTAAAGAAACTGGTTGATCTGGAGCCAAGAGGACTAGAGATGACAAGCATAAAATGAAAAGGAATGTGTGCCAACAGCTCCCACATATTAAAATGGTAAGAAAATACAGTGAATAGCTTTATGCAAACAAATTTGACATCTTTTGAATAAGCCTATAGAAAGAGATTAAATATGTAACAAAAATCTTCATGGAAAAAAAGATTCCCAGGAACATAGATGTAAAAGTTCCTTTAGAAAGCATTAGCAAGGCAAATATTGGATAAAAAGAACTGAATAATCCATTGCAAACAAACAATACATATCCCACGAACATCAAAGCAGTTTAGTATTTAAAACTCAATATAATTAGAAAAATATTTTTAAATAAAAAGCATCTCTTTAATAAGTAAAAAAGAATGTGGCAGAATTCATTAATTTGGGATAAAATCTCTCATCGAGTTATAATTAGAAGCAACCTTTTTCAAACTGATAAAGGTTGTTGGCAAGATCTGAATCTGAAAATATGATATTTGTTATGCTTATAACTTAATAATTAGCCTATCACACCTCCCAGACCCTGGGAGAAGACTTAAGCCTCATGTGCCAACTGTAAAGGACAGTTGCTTTTGTAGGAAAAGCAATATTAATTACATTTTCTTGTAAGGAGCCCCAATTATCAAAAGGTAATACAAAAGCCAGAGAAAATTTGCATGGCAGGGTGGTTTATATTACAGAATTCTGAAGTCATCAGATTTTATTATGATAAACAATAACTAAACATGCCCCACCCTTCCCAGAGGGAGAGACATTGTCTTCATAATATCGAATATCCTTATTAGTTGGATTCCACATATCCACGACTTTTTACTCTCTGAGCATCCCTGAGAAGATAGCTTGTAGCAAAGACTGACTTATGGTTGTGTATACAAGATACAGAAACACGAAACCCCACAAAGAACTGTCTCCTGGCTGATAAGGAAATACTGAATGCTCTTAACATAAAATCGGAAGTAAGAAAATTATGTAGTTATATCATTTTAATTCAACATTTGTCTTCCCAAATGTCCTGGTGTGTAAGTTACTTTTCTGGTTCTGTAATAAAACAGAATGACCAAGGAAACTTATATAAGGAAGACTTTAACAATTACAATTTAAAACATTGCAGTAATCAATTAAATAATTCTAAAAATATTTAGAAAAAGAAACTGAAAAAATACCAAAGTAAATAGAAGTCCTAAGTAAACAATGAGGTATAGTTACCAGTCTTAGGGGTTAAGAAGCCAGATTCCCCCATCCACCCTCAATAATTGATTTGAACAGCCAAATTTAACAGTAAAAGCAGAGACAGGAGATGCCTTCCATGTGGCCACACTGAGAAGAGGAACAAAAAGATACATTGATACCCTTCCCCTACAAGTCCATCTTCTGCATTCTGGAGTGAAGTCCAGGGGTAAGACTGTCTAAGCAGTCCTGGTCAAGGCATGGTCCTGCCCACCACTGGCCAATCTTTGGGTCAATGACTATCTCTCCTGTAAAGTAGTCTAACAGTGGTAAATCTCTTTCTGCTTACCTACCAACTGGCCCTTTAGGCCTTTTCTCTTCCTGGCATGAGATCCTTGGGAGAATTCCAATTTCTTGAGGCCTATCATGTTAACAGTCTAGAAGCCAAAATAAGGAACACAAGTGTTTCTTCAAAATATCTATTTCCCAACCAGGCTCATTTCAATACTCTGCTTATGTAGTGAATGAAACATAAACTCAATGCTTAAATGTTATTTCTCTATCAGATATATCTACAAATTCAAAATAATCTCAATTAAAAAAATTTAACTGGATAATTTTTATAGAAATTTATTTTAAAGGGGGCTGGAGAGATGATTCAATGGTTAAGAGCATTGACTGCTTTTCCAAAGGACCCAGGTTCAAATCACAGCACCCACAGATCAATTCACAGCTGTCTGTAATTTCCGGGCATGGTGGCACATGGCTTTTAATTCAAGTACTCCACTCAACTCAGGAGGCAGAAGCAAGCAGATCTCTTTGAGATCAAGGCCATCCTGATATACAGAGCCCAGGACAGTAATAGATATACAAAGAAACCCTGTCTTGAAAACTAACCAAACAAACAAACCAACAGCAAAGAAATTTAAAACTTCAAAAAACATTTTAAATTACATGTGTGTGCATGTGTCTGTGTATGGGCATATGACCATGGATGCAGGTGTCCTTGGAGGTCAGAAGAGGATGTCAGAAATGACAATGACTTCATTAGTGACCCACCCAACACAAGCACTGGAAACTGAATTCCATTCCTCTATAAGAGTAGTATGTGTCAGTGAGCCAACTCTCCAGCCCCCATCTGAAATTTATGTGAAATTGGAAGAACCCAAAATATTCAAAGCAATTGGAGCAAAAGAAAAAATTTGAAGAATGTGTTATTTGCTGGCAAGTGTTCCTATAGAGCTGTATAATCAAGGCACAGTATCAATTTAGACAAACAGATCAAAGGTACAGAAGAAAAAGCCCAAAGGGTTTCTCACTTTTCATTGGCTATTCAAAATAAATGAAGAAAATCTTCTAAACAAAATGTGGGAAATATAAACATGAACCATACTTCATCCACACAAAACATAAACCTAAGTTAAAACTATCAAGCTGTTGCATATAAATATAACATTTATGATTGTGTTTCAATAAAAAGTGGAATCTACCTTTGGGTGGATACAGTCCATCCTTAAAGGTTAGCCCAGTAGGCATGTCAATCACCTGACCTCAGGTCCTCATGAAACTAGTTAAAAAGAGGGGGGAGGAATAATTACCTCCTAAAGAGATAATGTACTTCCCTTCCCTGCATGCTTACCCTCTCAGTGGCTCAGGGGCTGACAAGAGGCTCTGATAGTTTCTGACTCCTGACTCTGAAAGGTCTGTGTTTCCTTTTTCTTCTCTGTATTTTTCTTTTAGATGCTGGCCAGCATAACCATGATTTCTCTTCTAACGTTTGAGCTCCATTCTTTCTCCCAGGCTCCTCTACTTACCATGTGGCTTAATCTTCATGATGACTTATCTCAAATAGTATGGCTTCTTCTTCCTCCTTCTACCTTTCTCTTCCTCCTTCTTCCTCTTTCTTCCTCCTCCTTCTTCATCTCCCTCCTCTGGGCAGCCAAGTTTTACAGCTTGCTTGCTTTAATTTATTTTTAAAATTCTAATAAAATTTCCCAAACTTCCTTTTAAATCCATTCCTAAATTCTTTTATTAACAATATTAAGAGCCTCAAGAGAGGACCCCAATTCACTCAGTAACATGGGTGATTCTAGCGAGAAACACCACTATTTGAGTGTCAAATGATTTCTAAGGTAGAATACAGGAGCAACAATAAAATAAAAAATTAGAAAACCAGCTTCATAACAATTAAAACTAAAATGTATCCCTTCAATATATATATATATAAGAAAATGAAGGCCAGCATGGCAGTACATGCCTTTATTTCTAGCACTCAGAAGGCAGAGGCAGGAAGACCAGACTGATCTACATAGAAGCTGCAAGACAGCCAGGCCTTCATTGTGAGACCCTGCCTGAAAAACAAAGAAGCAAAACAAAAAGCTCAAACAACAAAAGAAAAAGAAAACATTAAAAAGGAAATGAATAGTCAACCCACAAACTACAAGAAAATATTTGCAAAACATACATAAACTAAAAATAGTATACAGTATATATAAAAACCACAACTGAATAATTTATTAAGAACTCAACTGAAAAACAGGAAAAGAGATTTTAAAAAGACCCATGAGGTGTCAGTAAACATATGAAAATTATGCTCATCATAATTAGTTAAGGAAATGCAAATTAGAGACCACAGGTTATTACTACAGGCTGAGAGAATGTTTAACAGCAAAGATAAATGCCACCAGATGTTGGAAAGGTTTTGCAGCAACTACACCTTTTAAGCGTTTTCAGTGGGAATAGTCTATGATGAGTCCCATAGTTTATCTCATAAAGCCATCTAGGCTATTTGCAATTGTCACCTTTTTTAAAGGAAGATACTGTGAACATTCTTGAACAAGTCTTTTTTTTTTTTTTTAACTTGTTTCACTTGGAGGAGAAATGAGTACTTTAAGATAGAATTGTTTCATTTCAAGGTAGATGGGTACTTTTAAAAAAAAATTTAAACTACTAATAGAACAATCAAGACTGAAATGACAACATATACAATAGGAGAAAATATTTTCAAACCATTTACCTGATATGTAATTTAAATATAGGCAGAGTGTTTTAAGGCTTTCTCCACAGAAAACATATGGCTGGTATTGAAAATCTAGACAAGAACCCACAGCTAGGGAGCTCACAGGCCTCAGGGGTGAGCCTACTAGTATTTTGTTAAATTTACCTAGGGTCAAGCTACCCTCTAAGTTCTTTTTTTTTATTATTTTTTTCCTTTATTTTTTTATTTCTTCAAGTTACATCTCAATCACAGTCCCCTCCCTATTCCCCGCTCCAGTCCCACCCTCAACCCCCCATCCTCTTCCCTTTTTTTTAAGTTTAAAGTATATCTTATTTCCCCCTACAGTTTCCCCTTTCAGTCCAACAAATGGCTCTTTCTCTTATAATAATAAATACAATACAAAACAACAGAGGTAATTAGGCCACAGTTATGAGGGTTGTATGGCTTAGCATACATTTCCAATGCCCAGTCCATATGTATTTGGCACCTGACTTTAACATTCTACTATCTAACCATCTCCATGAGTTTAAAGTTCTTTATCTAACTCAACATTCATACTAACTTGCAACACAATTTTAAAAGTATCTTCTTAGATCTATAACACTCTCTTGACTCTTAAACAACTCAAAATTTAATTTTGAGACTCTAGCTATCTGTTCTTCAACCACCTCAGAGACCTGAGATGGATAAATATATCTGATTTTATAGGAAGTACACAGTCTGCAGCTTCCAAAACTAAGAAATGACATACCAGTGGCTGCCTGGACAGTTCCCATTTTCTCTCCATACATTACAGCATTGATCTTCAGTCGTTTGGCCCGTTTCTCTGACAGACATTGATTGTAGAGCAGGGGTTATGAAGGACTTGCCTACCCTGTCTTGGCAGAGCTAGGCTGTCAACTCACCTGCTTCCACATCTACACAATGGAATATTATTCAGCTATCAGGAACAATGAAATCATGCAATTTGCAGCCAAATGGATGGAACTAGAAAAGCTCATCCTTAGTGAGCTAACCCAGACTCAGAAGGATGCATATGGCATCTATTCACTTATAGTAGGATTTTAGCTATATAGTAGAAGGTATCAATACTACAACTAACACACCAAAGGGAACTTGGACATAGACTTTTAATCAATTAATTAATTTTTATATTTTTTTCTATTTTTAGTCTTTTTTATCTATTTGTCTGCTTGTTTGTTTTTTTTTTTTTAGTTCTCTCTCCCAGTCAATGAGACACTTTTCACTGGTGGTACTGCCTCGTAGACCCCCAATGAATGAGGAGGCTCTTGGCCCTCATACGACCTCTCAACTGACATGAGGGACTGTTATATAAGGACACCCCACCCCAGAGAAATGGGATGGAAGGGTTAGGAGGTAAAGAAAAAAAATGAAATGTGATGTTTTGGCCTTTTACTACTAATTGTCATAAACTGTTTAGGATAATTAAGAAATGCAAACTAATAGTTATACAAGCTGGTCATTTTGTTAGGTACTATGATAGTCTATTACAGTTATTTTCTAAGCTAATCAGAAATAAAGCTGTTAAGAGACAAGCAACATCTGCTTACCCTAATATAAGAGATAGATAGGGCCTCTTCAAAAACCTCAAGAGATCTGCAGAATATGGCATTCAAGGATGTTTTCGTAACTTTAGATTTTTTTATATCAAGATATATCAACTCCTGACAGCACCCCCTATTCTACCCCAAGTAGAAGATGAGCATCGAAGAATCTCCAGTGCGAGATGATTGAATTAGTCGCAAGCCTATCTCTTGGTAGGAAAAGCCCTTTGCTCCAACTGTAGACAGAATGCTGCCCTCTAAGTTCTTATCTCTGTACCTATAAATTACCGCAGCTCTTGGCCTCAACAGCTGAGTTTCTTTGTGCAGTGAACAGCGACTGACACAAAAACTCACCACTGGTGGAAGTGCAGAAAATGAGTGTCTCTAAAGCGCTCGTTCATAAATAGAACATCTACAATACCACACGTCTTACCTCCAAGGCTTGGGACCATCATGGAAGAAGACAGAGAAAGACTGGAAGAGTCAAAGCTCTGCAGCAGCATGGCGAAATAGTGTCTTCTGGACCTCACAAGACCACTCACTATTCATGAAATCCCAGAAGCTGTCTAAACAAGGTCAAATCAGTCCACATGCCAACATCGACTGGGAAAGGGCTCGTGAGCTACGCACAGCTAGATAAGGATCTTCTGGGTGAGCGGAGTCAGTTTTCATTAAGTGTGTGGCCTCTGGCAGGTTGGCCATGCTCCAATGAATAGCCCAACAGTCATGAGTATATGGGCAGCAGAAATTGGGCTTGGTTGGTTATTTAAAAAAAAAAATGGTGTGCAGTTGAGGGGGGATACATCAGGGATAAGTTGGGGGAGTGGTAGGAGATTAGTATGATCAAAATACATTGTATGTATTGGCACAGTTGAAAGACATTTCTCCAAAGAAGCCATCCATGCAGCCAATAAGCAAATGAAAAGATGCTTACTGTCACCATCTACCAACTATATCAAAACCAAACCAAAATATATTTACTATCTCACAGTTCTTATAGTGGCTATTGCCACAGCTTGAAAATGGTTTGTTTGAGCTCCAAAGGTCTGTGTCCTAAAGCTTGGTCTCCAGCATGCAGTAAATGAATGAAACCTTAAAGAAGTGAAGACCATAGGAGTGTACCTTCAGGAATGGATTACCATTGTTTTGTGAGCATTAGTCCAATCTGGTCAGTGCTGTTTGGTTCCTGTGAGACTAGGCTGTTTCTAAAGCATGGGCCTAGTGTTAGTTTTTCTTCTTACCATGCGATCTCTTACATAAATGCTTTTGCTGCTGATACTATCCCTCCCCAGGCCACATTGGAGCCCAGAAACTGTAGTGCCACCCTCTTCAACTTCAAGTACTGTAAGCTACACAAGCCTATTTTCTTTATAAGCATCCAGTTTTAGATGCTTTGTTGTGGAAAATTAAAAGGTACCAAGAAACTATAATAGAAACATAAAAGACGGTAGTACTCAACTATAAACCCAGTTACTTGAGAGGGTGAGGAGGATCAGTTTTAAAACCTGCCTGTGTACTAGACTGAGTTCAAGATCAGCCTAAACAACACAGTGAGGCCCTGTCTCACAAAACAGTAGGTTTAAAAGGACTGGATATTTAGTTCAACAGTAAGGCATTTGCCTAGAATGTACAAGACTCTAGGTTCAAACAAGTACTAGTATTAAACAAGAAAACACAGCCCAAGAGAATGTTGGTGAGAATATGGGCATCTATTTCTTGAAGTGCAAAACTCTTCCCTCCCCCAAAATGCTATGAGAAACTCCAATATACCAAGCAATAACAAATTTGTCATGGTAGGGTGATATTGGTAGGGAGAGATGGTGGTAGGGAGAGAACTGGAGACATCCAATCTCTGGGATCCCTGATGTAATTCTTTAAAACCGAGTGCTCTTGGAAACGGGACTTTAAAAATATCACCAGGGAAAAATAATTGGTTTATTCCATTCCCCTCACTTTACAAGAGGACATTTAAGCAATCTGTGCTAAATGTGAAGGACAATAGAGGCAAAGGATTGACATTCAATAGATACCAGCAAACCCCTACATGTACCAATTTTATGCTGTTCTACTGCCCTCTGCTGGACAAATGTTTCTCAATGTGTGACCCATGAATCTGGATTGGCATCACCATACAGCATGGCAAGCAGTAGGATATATCTGAGGTAGGATTTGTTGTGAATGAATAGAATATGAATGAGGTAGAGAAAGAGAGGTATTAAAGAGGATGCCTACCTTTGACTCTGCAACTGAGTGTTTAGTAGTGAAGGGAAGAAGTGGTGGGGACATGGCTGTCTTACTGTCCTTACAGCTATGAGGTTGTAAAATAAAAAAATTTAAGCTACACACATTATGTCTGAGATGCCAAATAAGAAGAAAATAAAAGTGGAAAGTAGAGGAAACCAAAAGGACAATAACTGACTTTACTCAGATTGATGAAGAACTAGTCACAGTTTCATGGCTTCAATTGCTATATAGTACCTTATAAATCTACCTGTGATTAATGACTAGACCTCTTCCAACTCTTGCCTCCCCAAACAGAACCAGTGACCTCCTAGAATTCTCTGATAATACTCCCATGCATTTCTTTGGGATGTACACTAGAGTGGGACAAACTTAACGAGATATTGTGAAATTCTTTCAAAATGCTCTACCAGTCAACACAATCACCTGTGCACGAGAGGAGGATGAGGGGGGCTTTGATATTTTCTTTAAATTACCTATTCCTAGTTTATCTTTCTTTTGAAACTTGAGATTTCTGATCATGGTAGTAGGGTGACCCATTATGATCCATGCTGAATGACATTCACATGAAAGTATATATATATTTTTTTACCAACATTGAGTAGGCTGACCTTATATAACCTATGTAATGAAGGACATGCAGTATGTGAATTCTAAGAATGCAATGGGAAAGATTATGGCTTCTTTCCTACTCTCTTGGATAAGTTTCTGTCTGGGGAAACTAAACAGCTATCTAGAAAGATACTCCACGTAAGAAACAGCCTCTAGCCATCACTAACTTGCCTGTTTGTAATAATCTTGTCACCTTGAGTAGATCTAGAACCAGAGAGGAGACTAAGTAGGTACACCCACCTCTAGGTAGTCTGTGAGGGTATTTACAAAGGGCAATAATTGAAAGACGCACTCTGCATGTGCTTGGTGCCATACACTGAGCCCCGAGAGGCCTCGGTGGAATGAGAACAACAGAAACAGACAAGCACTGGCACTGCCTCTATGCTTCCTGGCTGGCCACGAGGAGGTCAGCTCTCCTCTACCCCATGCTCCTGTCACATCATGTCATTTAACCACAGTAACACAAAAGCCATTACACCTGCTGTATGAATGAGTGCTTTTACAAGTGAGGCTTGCAGCTTGAGCACTCAGGTACTTGCAAACACTGCTAACATAAAGAGCGTAGCACCTGACCTGACCCAGAAAAACATGTGAGGCCACTCCCAAACTCCAGCTTTGTCTTAGTCAAGGACCATGGCAACTTTTATAAAGGAAAACATTTAATTGGGGTTTGCTTACAGTGCAGAGGTTTAATCCATTATCAGCATGGTTGGAAACATGGCAGCACCGAGGCAGACATGGTACTGGAAAAGAAGTTGGGAGTTCAACATCCAGGCCACAGGCAGCAGGAAAAGAAAGCTACTGGGATTCTCTTGAGCCTTTGAAACCCCAAAGCCCACCTCCAGTGACACATTTCCTCCAACAAGGTCACACCTCCTAATCAAGTAGTGGCATTCTCTGATTACCAAGCATTCAAATATATGAACCTATGGGGGTCATTTTCAAACCACCACAGGATTCAAACTGTAGGAAGTGTTGGCCATTGCGTCAAGCTACTAAGCTATGGGGTAATTTTTATACAGAGAATTCCTGCAAATCAACAATTAATTCAATGGATTGTTAATGTGTTTTCTGTATAAAAAGTAAGCCAGACATCTATTTTGGACTTTACAAATACCCTCTCTCAAGCTACTATTTGTCTGCAAAATCTATCCATAGTGATTTTAGAAGGATAATTTTGGCACAGTCACACTCATCTTTCCCCTGCATCATGGTCCATGCTAAACGGACAGTGGGTAGACAGGGTTGGTGTTGAGACGTCTCTCTAAGGACTGTTGGGGAAGCATGGGTGATATTGGAAGGCAGAAATGGAGGCAGGAAAGTGATGTAATTATATTTTGTCTAAAAATTTTAAAATTCTGCTGCAACCTCGATTACAGGATATTGTCTTATATTTTCTTTAGCTGTGATTTTACACTTTCAAGAGTTTAGGCTTAATGCCATTCTCTACTCAGAAATTTACCATGTTCTCTTTAATCTTTGGGAAACGGGAAAGACATAAATTTTCTACTCTGGAGTTTAACAACTAACAAACTTTATGAAAATCAACTTTCTTGGGCTCATACCTATCACAATTCCTACTGAAGACTAATTTCCTTGTTATATGTTTTCTAATGTGAGTGGCTTTAAGTTGATCTGTTGCCACTCCCTTGACATTATAAACCCACATTCTATAGAATAAAATATGCATCCTTTAGACAGCTGAGTTTTGAGGAGGGCATACAAAGCTCTCAAATCATCAATTTATTTGAATTACATTTTTAGATGCACCATTTTCACACTGCTAAAAACGTAAGTATCAAAATGTTATATAGCAAGTACAGTGCTAATTCAGAGCACATCACCTTATGGGAAGAAAGAATATTTCCCACCATTTATCTTTTTTTTCTCTTGATCACCTGATACTTTTTTTTATTATGTTTATTTATTATGTCAGGTTACATCTCCATCACAGTGCCCTCTTTCCACCCCTCCCAGTCCCACCCTCCCACCTTCTACCCACTATCCCTCCCATCCCACTCCTCCGGAGTGGAGTGTCCCTAAATATCAGTCCCCCGCCCCAGTTCAGCATTATGAGGGCTAAGAGCCTCCTCATACACTGGAGATCAGCAGCACCACTAGGGAAAAGTGTCTCCTTGACAGGTAACAAAGTCTATATTCCTGTTCCCTGTGGTGCATTGGTTGTAGTATAATTATCCTGTACTATATGGATAAAATCCGATTATAAGTGAATAGATGCCATGTGCATCCTTCTGAATCTGGGTTAGCTCACTCAGGATGAGCTTCTCTAGTTCCATCCATTTGGCTGCAAATTGCATGATTTCATTGTTTCTGATGGCTGAGTAGTATTGCATTGTGTAGATGTACCACAGTTTTTTGTTGTTGTTTTGTTTTTTATCCATTCCTCGCTTGAGGGACATCTATCTGGGTTGTTTCCAGTTACTAGCTATTAACCTACTGTGGAATTGAACTGGTGCTTTTAAAAAATAGAGACTCCTACCTCAGGATGTAGAAAGGTAGGAAATGTTAATTTCATCCTCAAAGCAAAGCGGAATAGATATAAATTCATATTCAAGAGTTTATGAAAACATATAGGAAACCTGAGAACACAAAGGAAATTAGCTGGTACAAAATTTGACCTGGTAAAAGAGAACTAACTCATGCTCCCTCCATGTGTGTCAGCTAGAACAGTTAACAACCTGTTGAAGACAAAGTGGACAATGGGAAGAAACTGCCTGAACATAATGTGTAGAGTCCTCATTCTTTTTCAGGTTCTCCTTCCATAAACTCTATCTGGCACTAAACAGAAAACACCAGGAAGAGCAGTGGAAGTGTCTATTTTGGTACATAACTGGAGGTGGGGGTGGGATGGTAGTCTTGCATCATGTGTTGAAATGCCATCAGGATATCTCCATGATGGCCAAATTCATTCAAAGAGAATCACCCCTTCACCCAAGAAGAAACTGGCCTGACAATATGAGCCCAGAATTCAACTCCGAGTACTTCATAAACCAGGCATGGTAGTGTACACCTGTAATCACAGAACTCTGAAGGCAGTGGCAGGAAGATCAGAATCTTAAGGCCATTCCCAACTATGGTGAATTTGAAGTCAGCCCAGGCTATATGAGATCCATTTTTATTTCTCTTTGCTTTTACCAAACAAAAAACAAAATCAAAACAAATAAATAAATAAATAAATAAATCTCTTCTCCAAAAACGCAAGGAAAGATTTTTCAAAGACAATTTTTTTTGTTTTGTTTTTTTAATGTGTGTGCAGATGTTGGAAAAGCCTAGTGAAGGTGTTGGCTCCCTTGTAGTTGGAGTTACAGGAAGTTGTGAGCTACCTAGTGTGGGTGCTGGGAATCTAAGGGTCTTCTGGAAGAGCAGCAAGAACTCCTGTGACTAGATGCCATGTGCAACCTTCTGAGTCTGGGTTAGCTCACTGAGGATGAGCGTTTCTAGTTCCATTTCTGGCAGCTGAGTATCCCATTGTGTAGATGTACCATAGTTTTTTATCCATTCATCAATTGAAGGACATCTGTGTTATTTCCATTTTCTAACTATTACAAATAAGACTGCTATGAACATAGATGGAAATGTCCTTGTGGTTTTGTAAGGAATCATTTGGATGTATACCCAGAAGTGGTATGGCTGGGTCTTGAGGTAGAGCTATTCCAAGTTTCCTAAGATATAGCCAGACTGATTTCCATAGTGGTTGTACAAGTTTGCACTCCCACCAGCAATGGAGGAGTATTCCCCTTTCTTCACAACCTCGCCAACATGTGCTGTCATTAGAAACTTATAATTGAATTTTAGCCATATAGTACAGGATAACTATTGTACAACCAACACACCAAAAGGAACAGGAACATACTTTGTTGATGAGATACTTTGCCCTAGTGGTGCTGCCATATAGGCCCCCAGTATATGAGGAGGCTCTTGACACTCATGTGACTGCTGAACTGGGGTGGGGGACTGATGTGTGGGGACACCCCACTCTGGAGGAGTGGGAATGGAGGGTAGGAAGGAGGATGGGAATGGGAGGGAGGGCACTGTGATGGAGATGTGGCTTGCAGTAGTGAACATTAAAAAAACAAAAAACAAAAAAAAAACCTCCTGTGACATCTCTCCAAGCCTAGAAAAGACTTTTCAATTCACACTGAGACTTGCATTACCCACATACCAAAATCAACCAAGACTTTAGAAGAAAATCATGGACCAACATATGAAGTAAGCACATGCAAATTCATCAAAACAATAGGACACTGAATATATATATTATAGATATAGAGATATGCAATTCATCCAAAGAGTTCAAAGTTGTTTCAATATGTCATTTGTAAGTGTATCTTATAAACTACTTATTAATATCTATAAACACCTACCAACCCACCAACCCAAGGCACTTTATAAAGGATATACCAAGATGTGTCCCATCTCAGGAGTGGTTCCTTGGGGCAACTCGTCAGTCATCAGTACCAGTCAGCCAATGGGAACACAGGAACAGTTAGAATCTGTCTCCAGGAACACAGTAATTAGCAGAGGCAACAGTGGCATCAGCCTCTTAAGTCTGTCCATGTTTTCCAAACCTCCTCTTGGCAGGTCCAGCTCCATGAATGGCACTGGCCTGAGTGCCCAGGCTTCTGGTTTTCACTATGGCCTCTTCTGCCTGCCTGGGCTTTCTTAGGGCAGGTGCTGCTTTCCAAGGCCTTTTCTGGGCACCACCTGTCCAGCCCCGCCTAATCTCCACGGTACAGGCTTTGTTCTCCTCAGCTGGCCTTGACCTTCTCTGGTGGCTGCTTGGCATCTCTCCAGCTGGTGTTGGTGGGCCTCAACAGCTTGGTCCACCTTGGCTCCACCACAAAGCCCCGGCAGGCAAGTCCAGACTTGCCAGTGCTCACAAGGGCAGCTGACATACTTGAAGCCGTGGTCTCTTCATGGTCTGAAAGACCCGGGGGGAGGGAAGTCCCTCTCCCGACTCCCGACACTCGGGATATCACGACCACCCAAAAACACGAAAGAGACCTTCTTGATGCAATCACAAGAGATTTATTTTGGGGGGGGGGGGGGGAGATCAGTGCACTGAGGACGCTACTCATATCCCACACAGGGGTAGAGGAGCCAAGACGACAATTTAGGGGAGAGTAGAGTATTTAAACCACAACCCAAGGAGGTGAGGGGAAATACAAGTGGAAAGTACCAGCCCAGCCCATTATTTACCACAACCCAAGGGGGGAGGAGAAATACAGGAGGAATGTACCAGCCCATTGTTTAGTTAGTCAGCAGGAAACATCCTATACTTGTTTTTCTCAGGAATGAATTTTATCTTACTTTACTATCGGCTTTGTGGTTAGCTAGTTCCTGTAGCCTGGGGCTCATGACCTGACTGACCTTCATTCTTGGTTCTACCTTTTTTTATGGTCAGCTAAGTTCCTAGAACCCAGCTGGCCTGGCTCCACTGCCTGCCAAGGGGGTCTCTAAAATTTTCATTCCTCTCATTCCCTCCTTCTTCTAGTTCGTTGTTCTAATCTTAGAACCTATACATCTTTTTTTATCAAATTTATTATAATCGTACCCCCGCAAACTTTGATATTGTTGTTTAAGCATTAAAATCTGTACGGCACTTACTTTTAATTGATGAAGGCACTGAGGTGCCTGTATTAGGGCAGCTGTGCCAGTGTTACATCTAATCCTAAAATTACAGTTAAAGTCAGGGAAATAGGCTCTCTCTTAAATCGCTTAGGGCGGAAATCAAACTCATCTACAAAGGTGTCTGTGGGGAGATAGAGTACTCTAGGCATAAGCTGTATTAACATATAATAATCTTTGGTATCATTAAAGATATTAGTGGCAACACAGGGATTAATCCTGTGTTGTAGGCCCATCATTTATTATAGGCAGCTGGTGGGTTTCCTAAACAAGTCCCTTTCCCTGATTTCATGTCATGAGCAGGCGTCATGGTTGGTGGTATTATTAAAAGTACCCAACACAGCGATGCCCTCATAGTTAGGGGGTCCAGAAGTAAAACAGAGCCAACATCCTCCACACCACCTAGCCACACTTCTGTCCCTACCTTCCCTTGGACAGACGTAAAAATCTTGTTGAGTCAGCCCACAGCGTCCCTCTGGCCTCCCATACCCGGACATTGCACCTAGCCCTTTAGGGTGTTGAGGGTCCCTCTCAGGGAGATTTTGGGGGTCTGCCTCAGGAATATCCCATTGTTAGTTGGCAGAAATCAGGAGAGAGTTGGGGCCACCATGTCCAAGGGGGGGCTACCTTAGGGATTGACCAGACGACTTCCCCAGTTTGGGAAGATACCTGCCAAGTAAGTTTTTGAGGGGCATGGGGGTTGTCATTTCCCATCTGGAGAGCACCTGTGATACAGGCATAGCTTAAGAGGGTCCACAGTCTTTTTTAATCTCCATTTATCCTTGGAAGGTTTAGGAGCTCTCTTTACGTGTGAGGCGTGGATCCAAGCAGAGATGCCCTCTACCTTTACTGTGGTGGGGGTGGTCAGGAGCACCAGGTATGGTCCCTTCCAGCGAGGCTCAAGGTTCCCAGCTCGATGGCGCCGAGCTCGATGGCACCGGACGAGTACGGCATCTCCAACCTGGAATTGATGAGGCACGCTCAGGTCTCCAGCTTCATAAGCCTTCCTGAGCTGCTCCCAGGCCTCATGCCGAACTACTTTAAGGGCTTTCATGCGGGTGAACAAGGGGTTAGAAGGACATCAGGATCAAATATTTCACCTGCCTCAGTGAGAGGAGGCGCCCCCCCCTCCCCCACAGAGAATCTCATAGGGTGTCAGCTTAAACCGTCCCAGGGTGTTCCTGACCTGGAACAGGGCAAAAGGAAGGAGGGCTGTCCAGTCTCCCCCACCGGTCTCTAAGGCTAATTTAGTCAAGGTCTCTTTTAGGGTTTTATTTATCCTTTTTACCTGTCCTGAACACTGGGGATGATAGGCACAATGTAATTTTTATTTAATCCCCAGTTGAGTGGCCAGTCCCTGACTTACCTGGGCCATGAAAACGGGTCCATTATCAGACCCAATTACCTTGGGTATTCCAAATCTCAGAAAAATTTCTTGAAGAATCTTCTTAGCCATTGCATTAGCAGCCTCAGTCCTTGTAGGGAAGGCCTCTACCCACCCTGAAAATGTATCTATAAAAACTAAAAGGTATTTGTTTTCATATTTAGCCAGTTTAATTTCTGTAAAATCCACTTCCCAATAGGCCCCCGGTCTATCACCCTGGAGTCTTTTTCCCAGGTTATACATGGAAGGTTTGGCATTAGTCAGAGCACAAACTTTGCAGTTCTTGACTATCTCCACTGTTAAATCAGAAAGTAGTCAGAGGACCTTACCATATCTTTTAGGTTTTTTTTCCTAGGTGAGTCAGACGGTGTAAATTGGTGACATACTCGCGTCCTTCTTCTTGAGGCAGGACTCGTTTACTGTCCTCTGTTTTAACCATACCACAAGGTGATTCTCCAGCCAACCCTAGTTTTTTTTATGGCCTGCAAGTCTTCAGGAGTATACCTGATGCTGGTTTCTCTGATATCTTTAGAACCAAGGGTGGTTAAGATCATTGTCCCTTGGGCTGCTAGTTTGGCTTCTAGATCTGCCATCTGATTTCCTTTAGCCACTGCATCCTGTGCCTTCTGATGTCTAAGGCAGTGGATAATAGCCACCTTCTTTGGCAGATGTATAGCCTCAAGGAGGCTCAGAATCTCTTTTTTATTTTTAATGTCTTTCCCCGCTGATGTCAACAGCCCCCTTTGCCTATATATTGCCCCATGCACATGGGCGGTGGCAAAAGTATACCTGCTATCAGTATAAATATCGATGGACTTTTTTTCTGTCATCTTCAGGGCTTATGTTAGCGCAGTAAGTTCAGCTTTCTGGGCAGAAGTTCCTTCTGGCAGGCTGCTAGCCCAAATCATTCGCCTCCCGTCTACCCTGCAGCTCCCGCCATCCGCTTACCTTCAACCACGAAGCTGTTTCCATCAGTGTACCAGTTCGGACTTCCTGGCCAGGGTTGGTCTTCTGCCAGGAGGTCAGGGCAGCGATGGACGGGAGCAGAGCATTGGTCTCAGGTAGTAGAGTAGCAGGATTCAGGACAGCCAGAGGAGCAAATATCACCCTCTCAGTCAATAATAGGCTCCGGTAGTGAGTGGGTCATTCTAGCATTAGTCATCCACCAGTCAGGGGGCTTTCGGATAATGCTCTCAAGGGCATGGGGTGCCACCACTGTAATCTGCTGTCCCAAAGTCAGTTTATCAGCATCCTTGACAAGTAAGACCACAGCCGCAATAGCTTTCAGGCATGTAGGCCATCCGCTTGCAACGGGATCCAGTTTCTTAGATAAGTAGGCCACCGGCCTCTTCCAAGGCCCTAAAGTCTGAGTAAGAATGCCTCTGGCAACCCCTGCCTTTTCATCCACATAGAGAGTGAAAGGCTTGGTTAAGTCCGGTAGGGTTAAAGCTGGTGCCGTTAACAAGGCCTTTTTGATATCTTTAAAGGCCTTCTGATGTTCAGAGGTCCAGGTGAACCCTCCTCCCTCCTTGGTGAGGGGAAATGCTGCCAGCATAGCGAAACCCAGAATCCATAGTCTACAAAAACCAGCAGTGCCCAGGAATTCTCTTACCTGGCGTGGGGTGGTTGGGACAGGAATCTGGGTGACAGTCTTTTTCCTGGCTTCCATCAGCCATTGCTTTTCATCTCTCAGGGTGTATCCCAGATAGGTGACCTCAGTTTTACATAACTGAGCCTTCTTAGCAGAAGCCCAATACCCCACCTCACCAAGTTCCGCCAGCAGTCTCTTGGTTCTTTGGAGACACTCAGGTTTAGTTGATGCTGCCAAGAGTAAATCATCTACTTAATGCAACAATGTTAGCTGAGGATTTTTAGCTCTGAAGGAGGCCAGATCCTGATGAAGAGCCTCATCAAAGAGGGTAGGGGAGTTTTTGAATCCTTGTAGCAATCTAGTCCAAGTCAATTGTCCCGTTAGTCCATTGTCAGGGTCTCTCCATTCAAAAGCAAAGATGGGTTGACTGTCCGGATGTAACTTTAAGCAGAAAAAAAGCATCCTTTAAATCTAGAACAGAGTACCAATTTCTTTCTGGTGGAAGCGAGCTAAGGAGGTTATAAGGGTTAGGCACAGTTGGATGAATATCTTGAACTCTCTTATTGACCTCTCTTAAATCTTGGACTGGCCTGTAATCATTAGTGCCTGGCTTTTTTTTACCGGTAAGAGGGGGTTGTTCCATGGTGACTGGCTGATCCCCTCTCTGGCCTCATGACTCATTGGGTACTGCCTTACCCCAATAGGGGAGGCACTGGTCTTCAGTCCCACTATGATAGGAGGAACTCTTTCTGCCATCCCCAGGCCTCCGGTTTCACCCCAGGCCTTTGGGAATTCTGCTAACCAGTCACTGATATCCAGGGCCCTTTGTTGCCCAGGAGGCTCATGGAGCTGGTATTCTTCAAGTTTTAAGGCCAATATCATAGAAGTAGGAGTTCCCCACGTCATCTATGGCACTTCCTTAGCAAACTAAATCTGTGCCTTCAGTTTTTTGTTTTTTAATTTTCCCAATGGTTGTTTCAGGACTGAATATTCTGCTCCTGTGTCCACCAGAAAATTTACAGGGGTCCCATCCATGTTCAGGGTTATCCTAGGCTCAGGGAGGGGGTCCGAGCCCCGTCACCCCTAATCATCTTCTTCAAGAGCCAGGACCTTAGGGGTCTTGCCCTTCTTCTTTGGGCAATCTCAAGCCCAGTGTCCTTTCTCTTTACAATAGGCACACTGATCTTTTTCCAACCAGTGTCTCTGTTCTCCATTCCCATTCGGTCTAGGTCTTCTGTTGCCCAGGTTCCCTGTCTGTCTAGGCCCTGTTCTCTCTCTATCTCTATCTCCTACAACTGTGGCCAGTATCCTAGTCAAGTTTTTGTTTGTGATCCCGCCTATCCTCTCTCTTTTCTCTCTCTCTTTTATGATACATTTTCTCTGCCTCTCTAACAAGATTTCTATAAAGGCCATAGCCACAGCCACAGCCACTCATTGGCCCTCAGAGGTTGGGTCAAAGGGAATGTAATGCCTATAGGCTTTCATCCATCTCTCAAGGAGCATGGATGGTGTCTCAGTAGGACACTGAAGTACTTTTCTTACCTTAGCCAAATTGGTGGGGCGCCAAGCGTGCCTCTGAGACCTGCCACTAGAGTCCGGTGGAAAAACTGTCAGCCTCTCTCTACCTGCAGCCATGTTGGAGTCCCAATCAGGTCGATCAAGGGGGAACCCAGTGTCGATCTCATTTGGGAGGGTAGTGGGAGTCCCATTGTCTCCTGGGACATTCTTTTGTGCCTCCAATAGGATTCTCTCCCTGTCCTCTGTGGTGAAGAGAACGTGCAAAGGCTGCTGACAATCATCCCAGGTGGGTTGGTGAGAAAACATCAGGGATT
The DNA here is from genome assembly GCA_907164525.1 of Lophiomys imhausi. Classification (NCBI taxonomy): domain Eukaryota; kingdom Metazoa; phylum Chordata; class Mammalia; order Rodentia; family Muridae; genus Lophiomys; species Lophiomys imhausi. Next base: position 1,395,778 of record CAJQZJ010031868.1, read on the forward strand.
CCACCAAACCTGTAAGACTGAGAGTTTTCAGAGAAAGGTGGGTGGTTAGCTTTCCAATTATATAAATCAGCTGAGGAGAAAGGCCAATATTGTAAGGGTTGCAAAGCTGGTGAGTCTACGGTGGGGGGGGCCCGACCGTTCGGAGAGGTAGGGCCACAGTGGAATCGGGTCCCTCTGGGCTCAATCCTCTCCGGCTCCGAGTGCCAGTTGCCGGCCCTACCCCCTCTGCTCCTTGTAGTTCCAGCTGGCACCAGGGATGCCTGGGGGTACTGGGGTGGCGGCAGCAGGCTCAGCCACTCGGGTGGCTCCTCTATCTCGGGATAGATCTTAGGTGGAGCCGAAGGTTTTGTTTCCGAAGCTGGCTTTTGTTTTAATTTGGCCTCTGTGCCACGTAGAGCCAGGGCTCAGGAGCCTGGCTTTTTTTTTTTTTTTTTCCTCACCCAAGGTTTTACCCATGGGGGTGGGTTCTGGACCAGGTCTTGCCAAACAGTAATGTATGGCTATTGATCAGGATGAGACCCTGGTCCTTCCTTAAAGACAATGGCTTTTACCTCAAAAATAATGGCCCAGTCAAAAGTCCCTTTGGGTGGCCACCCGACATCAAAAGTAGGCCACTCTGAAGCACAAAAAGTCTGCCACGGTCTTTTTTTTTTAAATCTCAATTGACAAATTATGAGCCCTAGTCTAACTTCAGTCCAATGATTCAGTGTCAACCTTAGAGGAGTCGTTATGGTCTGTCCCATTGTCACAAGTAACACAAAACACAAACACAAGATACACAGAAAAACACTACGAAAAATCCTTCTCAATCTTGAATGCCGGCACCACTCCAGAGAAACAAATGGCCGGAGGTCTCTTGTGTCCCCTCTCTCAAGAGGACCTCCTCCCTGGCACCCAAATGGGGCCCTCCCAGGCGTCCCTGGGGTCCCCTGTCCTCCTGGGACGTCTCCCAGGGCTCCAGCCATTGATCCACTAGCACGTCTGCCTGATCACCCCATCCGTCTCCTCAAGAGACCGAAACAGCTGTCAAACTGAAAGCAACCTTCGTGAAGTCAACTTTTGCTCAACTTTTGCGCAAACCATATAACAGAACCAGACAACAGAGACAGAAATTTCACAAACCAGACAACAGAAATAGGCCCAAGACACAGAAATCTCACCTCCAAGTGGGTTCTTGTGGAGATTGGGGTGGCCACAAATTCCCGGCCAATGCACTAAATGAAAGACCCGGGGGAGGGAAGTCCCTCTCCCGACTCCCGACACTCGGGATATCACGGCCACCCAAAAACTCACAAGAGACCTTCTTGATACAATCACAAGAGGTTTATTTCGGGGGGGATCAGTGCACTGAGGATGCCACTCATATCCCACGCAGGGGTAGAGGAGCCACGATGACAATTTGGGGGAGAGTAGGGTATTTAAACCACAACCCAAAGGAGTGAGGGGAAATACAAGTGGAAAGTACCAGCCCAGCCCATTGTTTACCACAACCCAAGGGGGGAGGAGAAATACAGGAGGAATGTACCAGTCCATTGTTTAGTTAGTCAGCAGGACACATCCTATACTTGTTTTTCTCAGGAATGAATTTTATCTTACTTTACTATTGGCTTTGTGGTTAGCTAGTTCCTGTAGCCTGGGGCTCATGACCTGACTGACCTTCATTCTTGGCTCTACCTTTTTTATGGCCAGCTAAATTCCTAGAACCCAGCTGGCCTGGCTCCACTGCCTGCCAAGGGGGTCTGTAAAATTTTCATTCCTCTCAGGTCCATTAGGCTAGGCATAGGCTGTTAGCACCCTTCCACTTGGGGTTGGGTCTTTTCCAGTTTTCTGGGTCTTCCTTTTGACAAGTCCTCCCTAATTATGCACCAGGATGCCTTCTCATTGGCTAATTTTATGCCCTCCTCTGGATGTACACCTGTTCCAAGATCACAATGTCTCCCAGGAAGATCACATGCTCTCCCAGATACAAGTCATTTAGGCTGATTTCGTATGTTCCTTTTATGAAACTGTTTTTCAGAAGCACTCCCACAACTTTTACATATTAATTCAGCGTAACTGTGTTCCAAAGAAATCCAAACCTCCACCACAGTCATTTACTAAATTTTAGAAACTGATCATTTAACTAAATGCAAGAAAAACCTTAATATTCACAGTAACTCTTAGTCCAAGGGCACCTATACAAAACTACAGCTGATGCTACATAATTGATAAAATAATCTTTCTCAAAGATCACAAAGACAAGTATGTCCTATTTATCACTCCTACTTGACAGTTCCTAGACAGTTCAATATGAGTAAATGGAAAAATATTAGAAAGAGGTGAAATTGTTTGCATATAACAATTTTCTGTGAAGGAAGATATGAAAGGCAAACAGCAAATCACTGGAATTTTTAAAAAGGCTTTTTACTTCTAATTATGTGTGTGGGAGGAGTGGGGATGCATGTGAGTGCACATATCCATCAAGGTCAGAAAGAGGACAACAGATGCTTTGGAGCTGGAGTAACAGGAAATTATGAGCCACTCAGTGGTGGTAATAAGAACCAAGCTTGGGTTCTTAACTGCAGAGCCATGTCTCTTCCTACCTAAAATCATTGGAATTTAATATGACTCTAATAAGGATTCACAATCTGGAGCATATCACAGTAAAATGTATTCTTATATATGTAATAAAATATTGGAATTAGAAATGTGTGTGTATAAACATATACACAAACATATACATACATATACACACACACACACACACACACACACATATATTCATACCCAAACCCCACAAAATTATGTATCTAACAAAATATATGCAGGATAAAAAAATCAAAATAATGCAAAATGCTACATTACAGATTTGAAGTTGTTTTCTTAAGAAATGAAGTCTCCCTTACTTGATCTAAAGACTAAACGCACTTTCTATCAAAACCCAGGAAATTCATTGTATATACAAGTTTATTGTAAAACTTACATGTGAAGGCAAAGAATCTAAAATTGCCAAAACACCTTTAAATGGAAGTCTCACACTACCCAACTCTGAGATTTATCACAGTAAACCAGGGACTATGGTGGAAGCCAAAAAATGGACAAGGCATTAATTAAAGCCACACAGTAATACCTGTTTCAGGAAAGAGCCATGGAAGACTGCTGAATTACTAGACAAATCTGTTACTAGAAACTGAGTGTTTACGGTAACTCAAAGTATCTCTGTCAAAGAATAATAGTTGTAATAGCTTTAGAGCCCATTTTCTGAAACTCCCTTCTCCAGAAGGATCAATTCCTCTCCCTGATGAGCCCATAGCTTCTGATAGATGTTATAAAACTCAGACCCACTCTAATAACGCAGAACAATTCCTAACATTAAAGTAAAATAAACCTAGCAGTCCCCGAGTACTTCCTAACATAATGGGAAATGCAGGCACACTGCTATTGTGGTAATCCCCAAAATTCCTAACTTCAGACTACTCACAGAAAATACCAAACTCAGGATACTGAACAAACTTTCTACCATTAAGCTCTAAAGGTGTCAAGACTGAGTTGTTTAGGAATTAAGAGGGTGTCCTGGATCTAAGAAGATGTTTTTAAAATAGTGATGCAAGTTAGGATGGAAGCTGAGTTGGATATAGAACTTTAAACTCATGGAGATGGTTAGATAGTAGAATGTTAAAGTCAGTGCCAAATATGTATGGACTGGACATTGGGAATGTATGCTAAGCCTTATAATTTTTATTAAAAAAAAGAAAACCAAAAAGATCTAAAACTGTGTGTGTATATGCTACCAGGTGATTTCTGAGATAAACACAACTAGCTACTTATCCAAAATAGAAAGAAGGAATTGAAGGTATTTACACTCTCATGAAAAGTGACTGAACTGGGAGAAAACATGCCTAAAATATTGAATATTATACTAATTTACAATAAAGTTATTAAAATAAAAGCACTAGAACTAAAATATTCCTGGGCTAGAGAGAAGGCTGAGTCCTTAAGAGCACTTGATATTCTTCCAGAAGTCCTGAGTTCTGTTCCCAGCACCCCCTCAGGCATCTCACAACTGTCTGTAACTTCAGCTCCAGGGGATCCGAACCTCTGGCTCTTTGGGCACCTGCACTCCTGTGCACCCATTCACATGTAAACAACAGTTACACATAATTAGAATAAAAATAAATTTAAAAAACCATATAATACTCTAGTAAAATCAGTTCGGAAAATTAAGGAAGACTTAATTTGCAGGGAATAGAGCAATGTGTATGAATAAAAATTGCCATCATGAAACCTGATTAATATTAGAAAGGTTAAAAGAAAAGTCTCCAGGCTGCATAAGAAGACAGTGCCCACCATCTTTACATCTTGATTTTATACTACAAGTACCATATTACACCCACTACATCACTACCTTCATTATGGACTTCTCTTTTTAATAAGATTTGGGTTGCAATTTTTAAAAAGTAAAGGCATTAAAGGTAAGATTGAATTTTTCTTTACAGTTGAGTAATATCCATTGTATGTATATTTCTCATCCATTCATTAGCTGGACAGATTGCTTCCATTTCCTAGTTACTGTGACTATAGTAAGCATCAGACGGTAGGGGTTGTGCAAGTACCTCTGCTGTAGGATTGAAATTCTTGGATTTCCTCACCAACAAGTGATATAGCTGAGTCATTAGGTAGATCTATTTCATTTTCTGAGAAACCTCAAAATTGATTTCCAAGGTAGCTGTAATAGTTTTACACTCCCATCAACAATGCATAAGAACACTACCTTGCCCACATCAATGCCAATACTTGCTATCATTGTATTCCTTATCAAGGCCATTCTGATGTTGGTGGGATTTTAATTTGCATTTCCCTGTTCAACATTTGTTGAATGTTTACAAACCATTTGTATTTGTTTTAAAAACTTTCTATTCAGTTTCATCACTTTTATTTAAAAAAAAAAGTTTTTTGTATGCAGGTATGTCTGAGTATGCGCACACTTACTTGGGTACCAGCAGAGGTCAGAAGACAGTGGGAGATCCTCTGCAGTTGACATTACAGAAGGCTGCAAGCATGCAAATGAGGGTGCTAGGAATTGAACTTGGGTCATTCATGAGAGCAACATGTAATCCTAACCTGAGCCATCTCTCCAGACCCACAAAGCCCACTTTTTAACTGTGTTATTTCTTCATGTTTAGATATTTTAGTTCTTTATATATTCTAGACACTGTCTCTTGGATCTGTAGTTGACAAATTTTCTCCCATTCTGAGTGCTGTGTCTTCACTCCAAGGCAGTCCTCTTTGTTGTACACCTAATGAAGCCACCTAATTGTATGAGGTCCCTTGTCAATTGCTCATTTTACTTCCCATGTCATGGGAGTCCTGGTCACGAAGTCCATACCTCTACCTACAAGTTAAAGCACCCTCCCTGTTTTATCCTCTAACAGTTTCAGAGTAAACAGAATCATCAATTTTGCAGGTAACTGGAAAAAAAATTATACTGACGCCACCCAAAATCAAGAAGACAAATACTGCATGTTCTCTCTCAAGGTGAATTCCAGTCTTGAATCATATTTATGTTTAATATGGAGTACATGTGAAAGTCAGGGAATTATCCACAGACCATCGGGAGTAGAGACATTGAGGTAAGATAATAAAATGTTAGTAGAGTGGGAATACTGAGGGTGGGAATGTTCAAACATGGAGGTGGTGGGAGAAGGCTTAACCAAAATGTGCGATGAACAAGCTATATAGAATCCTATGATCTTGCATGCTGACTTAAAAAGAGGAGGGGCTAGAACACTGGTAGCATAAAAGAACAGAATCAGGGATACTGAGTTAAAGGTTTAGGAGCATTGGGTTTAGAGAAATCAGAGGGTAGGGTATGGGTTAATCAAATTAAGGATGTATAAAGAAGCTTTATGGAAACCCACTAGTTCATAAGCTAATTTAAAAATACAAAAAATTTAAAAAAGGGAGTTTGGGCAGAGGTACCTTGCAAGTGTGGACAATACTGCACTCAGAAGACATGAATTATTTAATGAAAATGTAAGTGGCAAGCATAGGATAACTTATAAGTTATTGGTCTGGGAAGATGTGAGGCACTTTTTTTTTGGTTACTTAACTTTAACAGTAATCCCTATTTTTCAAGACACTGTCCACTTGGTTTCCATACATTGAGGAAGCAATCTCAAACTGACCAGGAAACCATCTCCCTGCTATCTAGCTAGCTTCCATAGTGCTGGAAGGTGTTTATTCAGGTTACTGCAGAAGAAAAAAGACATCAGTGGACTTGCAACAGTACTAACCTACCAGGATTGTTGCACCCACTATAGTGGCATAAAGGGGATAAACAAGGTTTCTGATTGGATTTGAGGTCTGAGATGGTAACCTAGTTAAAAGCCAGATTCAGGCCTTGGGGATGGGGATTGGGTAACTTACTGATGGTCTTTCACTAAACAGTTAAGTGGTCAAATCTCCTACTTAATATTTATCCATGCTGCTCTCAACCTTGGTCAGAGAAACTTTTTACATTGGGCAGCAATTCATGTAGAGAATAAGAGACTGTGAATGCTCAGCTGTCTATGACTCATCTATACCAACCTCGCCCATCCAAGGTTTAGGAAACATCATGGAAGAGTGGGCAGAAAGAATGTAAGAGTTGGAAGATGCTTAGTAGAGCTGTGAAATGCTGTCTTCTAGATATGACATGGATGATGGACATATCACATCACAACAGCTATAGTTGCCGACATGAGATTGGCCCAAGATCAAACAAGGATAGGGAAGGGCTTCTAAGGCCTCACTCCACCCAGCAGATTTACTCAGTTTCTGGATGGTAAGGGAGGGTCACTTTTCTTATGGCTGATAACAGGCTGCCCTATATGTTGGCCCCACATCCATTCACATATGGTCAGTACTAACTGGACTCAGGGTTATTAGTAATAAAGATTATAATGAAGACATAAATTTGAGATGAAGACAGATTGATGGGTCCTGGAGGAAGGGAGAGGAGTTAAAGGGAGGTACTGGAGAGCAGTCAGATCAAAATACATTGCATATGTGCATAAAAATTTTCAGGTTTTTTAAGTTAAGGAGGATATTCTTGAATGATGACAACAAAATGAAAGTCAGTCACTACACTTTATATGAACTAAGAGACTGAGAGGCAATGCAGGTGGGTGAGGCGAATATTAATTAACAAAAACAAAGAAGCCAAAGGTCTGGGTTCTTCTCCAAAGCTTAAAGTATGTTGTTCCAGAAAGATCTGCTTTTTAAACTCCTATGCCCAGATCTATAAACTGACACAATACAACTCAAGATTCCCTTCAAATCCTACTAGCCTATTCGCAAATATGTAAAGAAAAATGCTCCCAAATCCTTATTGGAAAGTGATCTCTTGGCATACAGTTAGCACTTCGCAAACACAAAAATGCACAGAGCAGACGTGGAGAGAGGGCAACACAGGGAAAGGAGTAAGAATGAGAAGGAAGAACACACAGCCTAGTTCGGAGTACTTTCTAGAGCTAGTTCAGACACTACTTGATGTTCAATACCATCCTGACTCCACAATCATCCTCTGACAGAGAAAATCCTACTATAACCTTTTGATAGGAAATGAAAACAGTATTTCTTCACACTCATTTTTATTAAATAAGGCTGGTAGTGGAACAGTTTTTATTTAATGCATAAACATATAAGTCCCTTTATTAGAGAAATTATACTCATTGGTAAATATGGTCAATGGCCACATTTAAGTATTAATTCTTTAAAAATCAGAAGCAGTAATTAGGATAGATTCTATGTCCTCTTCACTACATTGTGAAGTGTCTTGTGTAGTCATATTCTATTGTTGGAATGACAGCTTGTACAAATTTCAAAAAAATTAAAAGATACCTGAAGGTCTCTAGCTAAGGAAAATAAGATTTGTAAATGGTGTTGTTCTAAATCCATAGTAATTATCTATTTCATTAATTTATAAAAAATGGTAAAATCTTTTATTGGATCTATTAAAGTCACCTTGTCATTCAAATTTGTATCTACTTAAGAGAGGTGCTCTACAACTGACTGCCTGGCTATCTACTCCAATATTTGAATTTGAAATTTCTTAATGAGAAGTTCATATATGTTGAATTACTTCAATAATTATAAGGACAATAGTATCTGTGTTTAAATCAGTATAATACTCATTCACTTACTTTGTCCCTTTACTGCTTACAAATTTTCTAGAATTTATACAAACTTAAAATGAAAGAATTATGCAAACACTGTAGCAAATGAAAGATAAATCAGATGCAAACACTTCATAAGGGACTCTGAATTCATAAGAGACATTTAATCAGCATAGAATGAGCTATACTTCACCATTTATTAATTCAGCATTAATAAAATGGTGAAATTTTTTCTTCTATTTTACCTAGAATCATTGTGAGCTTACTTAATTGCCAATAAGAAACAATATTATTATTAATTACCTGTTGCATTTTAAGTTACTACCTAGCCTTCAGCATAGGGATAAACATGAAAATTAATGTATATCTAGATTCCAGAAATAAATCTTGTTGAACTGAAAGCTCTTGATATTTGTTTCAGTATCAAATCAACCCAAAGTTCCTCTGAGGAACATGTTTTATTAGCAACAAAGAATTTATCATACCTTTAAAGGCATGAGTAACCTCTGTCTCTCACTGAATGGTATAAATCACAAAACTCAATACAAACTCATGTCCAAATTAATTCAGGTTACTTGGCATATCAATTGCTGCCTGAGAACGCTCTGAAGAACACTTGATATGGACACACAGCTCTCTGGAAGGATATGATAAATTGCTTGGACATTGATATTAATTTGCACCTCCTATTTACCCTGGAGATTGGACAGGAAAATCAGTAGAAGATACTTTCCATAAGAGAAAAAATAACATTTGTACTTTACTCTTAATTAACCTGTTCAACATGAATTCTTTGCTTCAGGGAGGGTTCATGTTGACACAAACTTAACTCTACTGTCACCTGATGGGAATACACATTGTACTAAGCACTGCCTCGGTAACAAGGTAGAGCTAACTGGCACACGCAGATATAGGCTCTAACCATTGCACATGGCCTACATTTCATAGTATAGCACATCCTAGATAAATTAGATCTTCACTAGGACTTCCATACATGAGGGGCTAAAACAAACTAGAGGTTCTGTCATGAAGGCTACAATAAATTTCCAAAATGAACAAACAAAAATCTATAGGAGCCATTTGCCACCAATCATATATACAGATAAGGATACATATGAACACCAAGCTCTCCCCCGCCTTCTGCAACTGTCTCAATAATTTTCTTCATCACTTCAGCATGCCTGAAAGCAAACAATAAATGTTATTAACATGGGCCGGTTTGATCAAAATAGGTTTTATTTATAAACAAAACCAAAAAAAGCCTACTGTAATTGCTCGAGTTAATTTTTAATATATAATAATAGGACTATAAAATATTCTTTCTCAACTGCTGAGCCATGAAGACACTTTCATTGGAGTGGGTAGCCATTTCTAGAAGTTCTAAAACCATCAAAATAAACACAATGACATCTGTCAGCTTTCTAATAAAGGAGGTAGAAGCACACAAGGGAAAATCCTGCCAAATGGTAAATGTAAAGCTACAGTTGTTTGCTCTGGAAACATAAATAACAGGGTATGCAAATCAAAAAAAAAAAAGGACAAAAGCTGAGAGCCTTAGAGTCTTGTGATTTTAATTTTTTTATTACTACTGTGTGTGTGTGTTTGAATATGAGGATGTGCACATCTTGTGCATGAATATGGCTATGTGCACACCATGTATACGTGAGGTCATAGAACAATTTTCAAGACTTTATTCTCTCCTTCCCTAGTGGGTTCCAGGCTCGTGAAGCAAGAGCTTTTACCACTAAGCCATCACACCAGCCCCTTAAACGTTTAAATATTTATGTAGCTTAGGAAAAAACTATAACTTTAAGGTTTAATAAAAGCTAAGAATCAGCGTTGTTTATATTTCCCCCCCTATATTAGTGAGTATTACTTATCTGATTTTACTTAAAGAAAAACTTTGGGTTCACATGCAGAAAGTGCTATCTCAAGATTTTGTCCTATGCAGAGACTCACAGACAATACTAGTCTCTCCTATGCTGCAAATTAAATGAATCAAATCAGTAGGATATATAAACTAAAAAAATATTCAATATACAAAACAAGCAGCTCTTTACACATTCCCTAGCTTATACAATTCTATTTCAGTTCTTATAAACAACCCTTCATACAGAGTAAGATCCTCAGAAAACAAGAATATATGGACTAGTATAGTACAAAACAGCCTATTAAAGAATGGTCTAAAAATGTCCTCATTTCTTGTATAGAACCTCAGATTTTTATCTTAGTTCATATAATAATTTTTTCTTTTATAAAAATGCTTAATGTAATTACAAGGTACTTATTTCTTCTTCTCAACAGTAACACTTAAGTCTCAGACAGAGACACACTCCACTCAATGAAGATCCATCAAACATCAAACTGAGAGAAACAGACTGACTCTCAAAAAATGAGCACCTTTAGATAATTACAAATAGGCCACTTGGTGCTCATTATACCCTGTGTTCTCACTACACAGAATGAGTAAATCCGCCTACATACATTCAGCCCTAGTCATGTGCATAGTGTTACTGAAATGGGAAAGCAGGAGAAGAAAAAAAACATGAACAACAATGATGACATCACACAATCAATGAATTCTAATGAATTACTTTTCACAGAAACATTAAAATTCTTGATATAAGTAAGCTAGAAAATGGAAGCAGGCTCTCCCTGGGATAAAAAGCTCAGCAAATAAAAAGGCTGCATAAAATAAGAGGACATCATCAGCAGTCTTTGGCTTTGGCAGTTTTCTGAGGCAGGGTTACACTGTGCAGCCCAAGATAAGCTAGAATTTACAATCCTCCTGTCTCAGCCTCTCAAGTAAGAGTGTTGGAATAAAAGTGTAAACCACCATGCTCGCCTAAACAAATTTTTTCTTGAAAACTTCTCATCTAATTTTTGATAAATTATCAGCATTTCCATGAGTATTTTTCAATGAATCATGAATATTATTTGCTATAAATTACTACTCCAAAGAAACAAACATGCTTGGTTTTTTGTGTAATGAATATTCAAAACAAATCAAGGTATCTAGGTCCAGCTTAACTTCACTTGGACTCATGAAAACACTCTGGCAGAGAATCCCAAAGCACAAAATTCACTTGACTTGGAAAGGTTAAAGAAAAAACTTCCTGGTTGAAAAAGATCTGCTGGGGGTGGTGGCTGGACAGATGGCTCAGTGGTTAAGAGTGCTGACTGCTCTTCCAGAGGACCCAGGTTCAATTCCCAGAACTGACATGGCACTCACAGATGTTAGTATCTCTGGGATCCAATAAAAGTTAAAGAAAGAAAAAAGAAAAAAAAAGCTAGGCATGGTGGCACATGCCTTTAATACCAGCACCCAAGAGGAAAGACTTCCAATGTGAATAAAAGAGTATGGAAACTCACTCTCTTCCACTAACCAATAATAGGAGATAAGTAGGTCACTCAGAAAATGCATGAAGTTAACCTTATACTCCACATTCATGTAAAGATGCACTCACAACATTGTATACCGTGTCTAAAAGAGGAATGCCATGAGTTTACAAGAGAGCTGCCTAAACTACTGGTTAAAATGAGAAAGATCAACAGATCTATTCTATAACTAACACAGGAAATTAAAACAAAATTTTTAATACTACATTTAAAATAAATCGGTAACACTGATCTTCCTTTCTATTGGATATTTAGCTAAACACAAGAAGAACATTTCTAATGATGAAAGAGAATTTTTCTTCTAAAGTAAAATTTTCTGTTAATGATGTTTACATACACCCAAATAATAAACTCATGAAGTTGACACACAAAAACAACACACACTGTCTCTTTCCATATACATATATACACCCAAACCTGCATGGGTGAACTGAACACATAGGAGGTGGTGGGAGATGAGGATGGTTTTCAATGGTCACTGTTTTCTTCACATGATCTTGACTGATGTCTTCATACATGTGCTCAACTGTTAAAGGTTGCCGTTGCTGAAAGCATAAAAAATGCTCTGAAACCTCTATTTAAGCTTTTAGTCTACACCTGTTTATACATATTTATTCTCTAATATCACTTGTAATTTACAATTTCAGATTACTTAGAATAACCAGATGGTTTGAGAAAGGATTCTGAACACTCAGGCTCTGTAACAGGAGCCAGTGCTTAATGCTGAAAGATGCCACAAATAGGTGAGTTTAAGAATTTTAAGAATTTATCCCTTAGACCCACTTCATTTTTTGCTTCCTTTTGACAGTCATAAAATGAGCTGATCTTATTTTAATTATTTCTTAATTCATTATTATAGAATAAAAAGTTGTAAAAGAAATACTATATGACACAATTATTTTGTAAATGTTTACATACTCTTCAGATATAATCCTGACAAAATATAAGGAACTATATAGAGTTCAACTTCTCGCATTTTGAATGGTAAGCTTAGAGGAAATGTCAGGAGTCAGTATGCAACATACTTAGCACTGTCACACTGACTAGTTTATTCTAAATGTGAATCAAGTTCAGTAATCATAAAACTGTAAAGAAAATGACTTCAAAAGTTTAAAAGACCATACATACTCATGGATCTAATAAAGAAATTGAATTAAATCCACCAATTTAAAGTATTTACTTTTTATTTCTTTCTATCTTTACCTCATCATAGCCAAACAACCATAGCCGTGGTGTCTGATAATATTTGTCATAAGTGATGTATAGGTCATAAGTTCTAGTTTGCAAAATAGCATCTTCCCCTCCGGTATCAGCTTTAGCTTTACAAGCTTCCACTATTTTCCTTGTGTCTAGAGTAGCCTGTCATACAACAATGAAAAAAAAATTTAGAGCCATTAAAAATTATTCTGAAAGACCATCAGAAACACTAACTCTCAAGTTCACTCATAAAAATACATCAAATTTACAAACCTCATCTGTTTCCAACAATCCACTCTCTTCATATTCTTATATAAAAAAAGAAAAAGAAAAAAGTTAACTGAGTTAAAGTTAACGTTTCAAGATGTTAATCTTTTGAGTTTGACATAGTATCACCAAAGTAGCATGAGCTTTTTTCTTTTTGAAATTTAGTAGACAGATTTGCTCTCACTATAGAACTTATATTCTTAACAAATCATGAGTGTCCACCTTCTCTCTTAAAGTACTTTCCACACTCTCTCAGACCTGCCCACATGGGATACGGTGTCCACTGAGGTCATTATTAAGTAAAATAAGCCTTCCTTGAACACAGGCACTGTGATACCACAACAATGACATGATAACTGAAATGCTTACAAGCTACAGCCAAATAACATACAGCATAAATACGCTGGACAAAAGGATGATTTACGTAACATGGAAGAAAGACATTGGACAGCATAAAATGTCATCATTTTGCTCAGAAAGCATGCAATTTAAAACTTAAACTTGTCATATTTCTGGAATTAAGTTCACATTTAATATTTTCAAGCCACAGTTGTTCTCAGATAAATGGAACCACTGTAGTCAAGCCATAAGGTAACAACCGCAGCTAGCTCCTTACAATGCATGTGTTCTTTGATGTTCTAAGTGACTGCACTTTTACTGTGTCCAGAGGTTTATACCGTAGTGGACTCACAGGCCACTAAGAGACAGTGTAATATACTGCTGTACCCTTGGAACACTTTCATTCCTTGACTTTCACATTATATTTTTCTGCCTTTCTCCTAATTTTCTTGCATGTTGCTGCTTCAATATTTACTACTCTGCTTCTTTCATCACATCAAATAGATAGATAGATAGATAGAAAGATAGATAGATAGATAGATAGAAAGAAAGATAGAAAGAAAGAAAGATAGATAGAAAGAAAGAAAGATAGATAGATAGATAGATAGATGATAGATAGATAGATAAAGATAGATAGATAGATGATAGATAGATAGAAAGATAGATAGATAGATGATAGATAGATAGATAGATAGAAAGATAGATAGAAAGAAAGAAAGAAAGAAAGAAAGAAAGAAAGAAAGATAGATAGATAGATAGATAGCATCACTTTTAATACTTTAGCAAGACATAACAAAGTGTTCAAATCTGGGACTTCGTCATTTCTAACACAGTGAATCTAAGAATAAACTCATCAGTTTCAATGATTTTCCAAAATGTATTCCCTGTGTGCAGACATGAATACCTAACATCATTTTGTAACTCCAGAATGATTAATGGACACTGCAAATCATATTATCTAAAACTGACCTGACTCTTTAAAGCTAATTACTCTCAGTTAATGGCATTTCTCCAAACATTCAGGTGAAAAATGATTTATTCACATTTGACTACCCTACCTTTCACATTTCACTTCTATTCCAGCATCAAATCTCTTTGGTCCTACCCTCAAAATATTCCCAGGATTCTGTTTCTCAGTGCTACCAATATTATGATCCTAGCCCAAACTAGTAATATTTTTTATTTTTATTTATCTTGCCTATGTTATAAAAAAGAGCTTTCTATTGTCTTTTTCCTTTCACTACACATCTATTCTTGGTTGTTAAATTGACTACATGTGGAAGAAACTAAAACCGAAATGGCTGGACACACCTGTGAGAGATTTTTTTCCTAATTACATCATTTGAAAAGACCCGCTTCTAAGGCAGACCTTTGAGGTGGAAAGCTGCACTTTAATCTGGGTCACACCTCCTGCTTACGGCCTATACAAAGGACAAGGGAAAAGGCAGCTCCACTTTGCCTGCTTGCTCTCACCCTCACTAACACGTCCATTCCTTCACTGGCATTAAAGCCCACTTCTCCAGGATCCTGGTGAACACTGAAGACGAGCAGATGAGCTGAGGCATGTAGCTTCGTGGACTGAGCAACTACTGATTCCTGGGCCTTCTGTTTATGGGCAGCCATTGTCAGATTAGCTGAACTAGCCTGTAAGTCAGTATAAACAAATGCCCTTTCTAGACAGATGTAGATGTAGAGATAGATTTAGATATAGAAAGATTCGTTCTATAAGTTGTTACTCTATAGAACCTTGATCAACACAACCCCCAATTTTACAGTCACACTGATTCCTTTACAATGTTAACTCAACACAACCCCCAATTTTACAGTCACACTGATTCTGTTACAATGTTAACTCAGCACTTTAGAAAACTGCTTCAATGGCTTCTACTCTTGAGTTAGGACACTCTACCATCTGGCTTTTTGTTAATTTTCTGCCTCCACTCTTCACTATCTTCTTATTCTTCTCTAGCACTGTAATACTTTATATAAGCCACACATGTTCCCACCTCAGGACCTCTGGAGTCTTCTCCAACAAAAATAGCCTGCTTTCCCACTTCACTGCAGGTACATTGTCAAAATATTTCCTTGAGCAACTTAGCAAAACACTGAAATAACACTTCCCAAAATATCCTATTGTCTCATCTTTCTCTCTTAGCAATGAAAACATCTAACATTATGTATTTCATTTTTATCTATCTGCTGTATTCTAGTTAAAACAAGAATTACAAAAGATTGTGTCTGTTTCAACTCCATCACTAAACTGTATCTCAACATATATTTATTTAAAAAATAAATGTGAGGGAGGGAGGCTAACAATGATACAGTATATTTAACAGCTGTTCAAAAGAATAAAAGGCCCAATGGAAGACATAAAAGGAAGAAGAAAAAATCAGTGTCAGAAATAAAGGGAGGAAAAAAAATAAGAGGATGTGTTTAACACAATCAAACAATACAGAGAGACTAAATACAGTAAGATTGTATTTAACAAGGGGGACATCACATGGTGATAACAATTCCTTCATCCATTTTTAGGTATCTGAGGTTTCATGTCTAGTAAAGATTAATGAAATACAAGGAGTTCGCGAGGTGGCTCAATGGCTAAGAGCACTGGCTGGTTTTATAGAGGACCAGGGCTTGGTTTCCTACATCGACGTCGTAGCTCACAATTATCCACAACTCTAGTTCGGAGGGACCCAACACCTTTCTCTAGTCCCCATGGGACTTCATGAACTTGATGCACATTCATACATGCAAGCAAAATACTCATACACATAAAATAAATAAACGTAAAAATGTAAAATAGAAATTTTGAATAGTGATTTGTTTAGAAAGAATTCTATTTCTCCATTATGCTTTGAATTTGAAACATCTTTAGTTTCAGGTTAGTGTTTTGAACATTTCCCTTCTGACAGCACTGATTTAGGAGGTAGGGCCTGGTTTGTGGAACAAGTCAGTAGGGATGGGTTTCTGAAGGCTAGAGTTTTAGCAGCTCTGTTTCCTAGCCTGCTACTGTGTGAATGGCATTTACCACATGTTCCTGGCATCATCAACAGGTCAACTCCACAATGTCTTTCCCACTAATGATGAACTGAAAGCTCTTAAAACTAAACCAAAATAGATCTTCCCTCCCTTGCTTCTGTCATGCATATATCATGATGATGTGCAAGTAACTAAAACACCATTATGGTAGGTTTAGTGTTAGCATATAATAACATAGGGAACTTGAATAAGGCTGGACTTTAAAAGACTTACTTCCAAAGTGACATGTCCTTGGGAACTCACCAAGGACCAGGACCTCTTTGATCTTAGGGCTAGGGGTAGGACATGCCCCCTGACTGGTGCCCACCCTCCCAGGGTCTCCTGTCATATCACAGCCCTCTTTGAAAAGCATCTGAATGACATGACCTGAGGCACCTGTCCACATCTGCAGACCACCTGTGAATTCACACCCGTCTGCAAAAAGCTTTTTTGAAAAAGACTGAGCCCAGAGGCATAACTTGAAAAGAGTGCAAAGCCACTGTTGAAGATATATAAGTCAAGATGCATGCAGACAGGGAGCTGGGCTCCTCTTGTTTCACCTCCTCTTGGTCTAGCAGAGAACTCACTTCAATATCAGCGGAAAGTTTCACCCTCTGATGTTGACCCAGTTAGGGTCTGGAGAGGAGATGGATTCTCTCTGAGATTTGGGAGCACTTAGGCCTTCCGCAGGCCATAAGCATCTGAATAAGTGAGCCACCTGGGAAACTTTCATATGTTAATTGGTCTTAAAACCATGGAGGTGATTCCTGCTTGATAAACTATCATAGAATCTGATGAAGGAAATTCAGAGACTCTAAGAGACTTTAAAACTGAAAAATTGTATGAAGACCAGCCATCCATCAGGACCCACCCTCAGAGAAAAATATCCTTTTGGGAAACCTTAGGTTAATGTTAGAAGTTTTAGGTGCTAGATTTCAGAGTTAGGGTTTGTGTTTAGGATTTAGGAATTTTATAGACAAATGTTAGGTAATTGTTAAGTATTAATAAATATATGTGTGATAAATAACAATTTACTGTTACACAACACTCTGTCAGAACTGTTTTGTTTTGTTTTTGATCCTTTGTAATAATGACTCATTAATATACACCCTCCTTACTCTTTCAAATTCATGGCCTCTTCTCTCATTAACTACCATTGTTACATGCAGCAACAAATATAAATATCAAAATATAATCTGATTAGTCTGTATAATGTTACTTATAAAGTATGTTTGCAAGGCTACTTGGTATTGGAAAACCAATTGGTGTGTTCTTTCCTGGGGAAGACTATTTCTCCCATTCTTAGCATTACGTTGTTGCCTGTAGTTCTTTGTGTAGGGTTGAGGCCTTGTTAGTCTCTCCCTCCAACCACTTTAGCATATCTATTGTTGTCCTTGTTCAGATCACATTTGGACAGACATATTGGTGGGACTTTAAATGGATATAGCTTCTGACAATACTAGAAGATACAACCTCACAGCACACTTTCTAATCCTTTGGCTCTTACATTCTTTCTGCCCCCTCTTTGGTAATACTTCCTGAGTATTAGATGTGGAAGTTGTTTTGTATTGTATGATTTTTATCTAATAACCTTCAAGGTTATTTCAAAATGTAAGTAAACAAAAGGGGATTCTGCATACCTCCAAAGTCCCCATTAAAACTTATTCTTTTAGCCAGGCATGACACACATCTGTAAACCCAGCACTCCTAAGCCTGAGGCAGTATGACCATAAATCTTAGGCCAGATTTAACCACTAAAGAGATCCTACTTAAAAGTAAAACAAAACAACAAAAATACTATCTTTCCAGATCTAAAGGCACAAGCCTGCGGTCCTAACACTTAGAAGACTGAGGTGGGAGAATGTCTTGAGCCCAAATGTTTTAAACCCTATCAAGACAATATAATAAAATGCTGTGTACTGCATTCTTCATAATTTATGACTAATAGTTCTAGTACAAATAATGCTGTCAATATCATGTTCTAAGTAAAATAGAAGAACCTAAAATCAAAGTTTTATCCTGATCTGATAAAATTTTAAATAAACAAAATATTACAAGGTTGTTAAATGTTAAACCAACAAAGAGAATTCTTACTCCATGTAAAGTATAAGTATTCTAGAATCAATAGTCTAATGGAATTAAAAGAAATCTAAAATACTAATACCTTCCATGTCTGCAGCTTCCCCTTCATCATCTTCCTCTTCTTCCTCATCACACAGTGCTGAGCAATCTTGGAGTTTTATACTGTCCTTTAAATTAATTATACTTAAGTTATACAAGCGTATGCTCATTTGTTCAAACATTAAACATATTTAACATGACATTTTTAGCAGCAGTATTATTCATTTCCTTCACAAACATTATTGGACTGACTGTCAGATACACAGTTCTATTCTTGGCACTGGAGATGCAAAGTGAAAAAAACAGACTCACAGTCAGACCCTCCTGACTGTTTTCTGTGAATAGTTTTACAACCTTGTATCACTGAATCATGAGGATGCATTCTAAGAAATCACTGTTAGGTGATTTCACCAATGTAACTAAAGTGGCTTTGACATTACCAGAAGATACCATCTTACAGAAACTCCAGCAATAGTGTGGTCATCCTCATAAACATCCACACTGAACACTACTGAGCATAATGATAACTAACAACTGTAAAAATAAATGTCATCTAATCAGTTCATGCCCCCTAGAAATTCACATACCAATGACATTAACAAACCCATAAATAAATCACTGGAAGGAACATGCTAAGTGCTGTGATTGGGAAGTATCTGAAGGCATTATAGTAGGAACCAATGTCACCTTAATTAACCATTTAAAAGTCATTTCCAGCTAAACTCTCACTATACAGTGGTACATACTTTTTAAACATTTATTTTGTGTGTGTACACATAGGTATGGAGGTGGAAGGACAGTTTTTAGGAATTGGTTCTCTCTTCCCACCATGTGAGTTCTGGGGATTAAATTTAGGTCATCAGACCTGGCAGTAAGCACCTTTACCCACTGAGTCATTGCACAAGCCCCCAAATAGTTCATTGGTACTACAAAACCAATTCAAAGTTACATTACCCTGCCTATTTACAACTTAAAGAAAAGCCTATATATTTATAAGCTAAATACAATTATAAGTTAAAATGAGTATAAGCATTATTGTATTTTAACTAACAATATCCTAGCTGAGTTAATCAAAAATTACTAGACCTTACAATTAATTATAACATTAATTTCATTCAATTTATTAATATTGCCTAAGAAAGAATAATGCCAATGAGAACCTACTTAGGGCTTATCACCACTAAAAACAAATCAAATATATCCCTTTTACACTTGCATTTTAAACTAAAGAAGATTGTCACTACTTAGGTAATTATGTAATGAACCAGTGTATCTGACACAGAGTCAAAAGGGAAGAAATAAACAATGCTTGGGTTCATATGGAAAATAATCTAAGGACTAAATTATAAACAAACAACAACAAAAAATCCCGTAAGTTCTGCATAGTCAATTACAGAAGGCAGAGACCTAGTTAAACAATTAATACACCGCTTCCTCCTTTAGAACAAGGAAGTTAAGTATCAAAATGACCATTACTACATTTGTTTAAAAAAATTTTTAGGCAGGACATGGGAGGCTATGGCAGGAAGAATTCAAGTTCAAATTTTCTTTGGATTACATAGCAAATTGTAGGCCAATATGGGTGACTTAGCAAAACCCTGTCTCAAAACAGAGTAAAGAGACAAGAAACTCAGCAGTAGAGCACTTGCCTCGCACTCAGGAGATGCTGGGTTCCATCTTCAATCCCCAGCACAAAACAAACAAAAATGCTATTTGTATTACTTGCCATCTGTCATTACAAATCTGAAGCAGACACAATAATAGACAAAATAAACATGTTCTGAAGCAACAAAACCATGTGTGAGGTTTTTTTGTTTTTGAAAATCAAAGGATAAATTCCTAGGTCAATGAATCATTACTAACAAATCACAAAGAATATTTTACTTTCTTGTCCTTTAAGTTTCAGATAATAAGTCCCAAAAGATAAAATGACTAACAAACACAAAAAAGGCCTTAAATTGGCCATTTCTGTAAGGAATGTTTCCTAAAAACACTGGAGACATAGTTGTTCTAGTCAAATATTCTACCTGAGAGATCTGACTATTAAAAAAATTGAGAAAACACACAAAAAGTGGAAAAATGAGGGGGAAAAACCCTCATCATCGCATAAATTAAAACTGGAACAACACAAAAAAATTTTATGACCCCTACACTAAGGATGATATGGAAATTAATGAAGCATTTGATATTTTCTCATTTGTTAAAAAATGAAAAATAACCGGCCGTGGTGGCATATGCCTTTAATCCCAGCCCTAGGGGGGCAGAGACAGGAGGATCTCTGAGTTCGAGGCCAGTCTGGTCTACAAAGTTAAGTTCCAAGACAGCCGGAGGTACACAAAGAAACCCTGTCTTAATTTTTTTTTTTTTTGGTTTTTCGAGACAGGGTTTCTCTGTGTATCCCTGGCTGTCCTGGACTCACTTTGTAGACCAGGCTGGCCTCGAACTCACAGAGATCCGCCTGCCTCTGCCTCCCAAGTGCTGGGATTAAAGGCGTGCGCCACCACCGCCCGGCTCCTGTCTTAATTTTTAAAAAGACAGGTATTCTGTATTTTTTTCATAGCATCTCAAACAATCATAAAAATACAAAGACAGATTCAATCAATCTGAAAAAAGAGCTAACACATCTTACCTATACCAAGTGAAAATATACTAGTACAAAAGTTTTACCCGATTATACTTACATCTACCCACCCAAACATAAATGATTTAGCTTGATTATTCAAACTGTCACCATGTGGACTGATACTAAAGTACACATTTAAACCTCTAAAAATATAATTTTAGAAGTTACTACCAGTAATTTAAAGGATGGAATGATAAAATTGCTTAGAATAAGCTACAAAATGTAATAGTAATATAACATTAGCACTTGCTAATTAGCAAAGGTAATCCCTCACAAATGCTCCTTTAAACCATCTAGTATTCAGTGTACTTAAACTAGTAGTTTTTTGTAATTCGTAACAGTTATAAGTCTGATTACTTGAGTTCTATCCCCAGAGCCCATGCGATGGAAAGAGAGAACCAACTACCCCAAATTATCCATCAGACTTCCACATGCTTGCTCTGACACACACACACACACTCAAAAACAAACAAACAAAAAAAACCAAATACAATTTAAAATTTATATATAGGCAAAAACTAGGGTCACTGAGTTTAGAAATGTCAAGTAGTACCTTGCTTTCCAGTGTAATCTCTTTAACTGCTTCAGTAATTCCTGTAATGCCTATTTAAAATTCAGAAAAAAACCTTAAAATTAAGCTGCAAACTTCCATTTATTTGAATAAAACATTTATTTAAATTCTTATTACTCTGAAATAGGCATATCTTGACAGAATGTTTACATACAAATGAGTTTTTACAAATAATATGAATTTTAGTCAAAGGTACCTCCAAATCAATGCCCCGGAAAAAAAGGAAAAAGAATTTTTTAATGTTTATTTATTACTTCAAGTTACATCTCCATCACAGTCCCCTCCCACCACCCCTCCCAGTCCTACCCTCTCACCCTCTCTCAGAACTCATAATCCTTTTTAAAAAAGATAATTAGGCCACAATTATGAAAATTACAAGATACAACATACATTCCCAATGTCCAGTCCACACATAGTCAGCAACCAACATCAATATTCTATTATCCATCTATTTCCATGAGCTTAAAGTTCTATACATATCTTAATTTCCACCTTAACTTGCATTATCAACTTAAAAACATCTTCTTGGACCTGCAAAAAGAATTCTAACTTAAAATTTACCTATATTACTATGACTTGCCCCTATTCAATCACTCATTTACTATTCATTTGAATCTTTATCACAACACACTAATATCAAGACATTATATGACTTATATTTATACTTTAATTAGACCTGCATCAAAATTAGGTTTGGGTTATGTTGATAATACTATTTGCTTCAAAATTATTGGCCATCTGAATGTAGTGAGAACACACCACACTCTTATGAACCTTTTAATCTTTATAAGGATTAAATTTCCACATCTTATTAATCCTTATAAGATCCATCTATAAAACAGAGTAGTATAAAACAGATTTCTCCCTATGAAGAAATGAAGTTGACAGAGAGGTTAAATGAGCTGTTTGAGGCTCACAGCAGTTAAGAAGTTGGGATTATTTATTGGTTAACTATTGTCACGGTATTCACTGGGTACATACATCCTCAGAAGCCACTTGTTACAAGTCAACTATAACCCAGATAAGCCCCAGCAGCACACCATGGCCCTACATAGTATTTCTAGTCCCAAGCACCCATCAGAGTTCTCAAACTCACAGTTTAACCAGGATGGGAGATGCAGTAAGATGAGAGTACCTAACATTACCACAGACCAAAAAAATCCTAAATTCAAAGTGTGTTTAGCTCCTAATAAGTCCAACATATTTTCTTAATTTAAAACTGGCATGCCATTAACATTCCTAAACCAAGTGATGATGAGCTCACCTTCACAAATGGAAGATGGCACATTCCAAAGACCAGGACTACAAGTCTTTATTTCATAGCACTTTGGCTACAATGCTACAATAGATATGATCAATCAAGATGGTAAAACCCAAATCTTAGCCAATCAAACCAATAATACAAAATTATTTACTGACAACAAAAAGAAATCTCATGAATCTGCAAAAATATAGTAATGTAGTTAATCTGTCAAAATATAACAATCTAGTAGTATCCCATTAAACATAACCCTAAGATACTGCCTGTAGAAGCTTCTCTCTGCAGTGGGAAACAGTCATGCAGAGATTCATGATGGTTAAAATACTAACACTAAGTGACTATCAGATGATCAGACCTCAATACGACATCTTTCTCTGCATTCCCAAGGCTCAGGGAGCTTCAAGGAAGAAGTAGTAGAAAGAAAGGAAAAGCTGGTGGGTAGGAAAAACTGCTGAGGAATGCTGTATGCTGGACATGACATGGTCAATACACTCAGCATCTGTGGTTATCTGCACAAGACCTACACATAAGAGTAAGCCAATCAGCCTTACAGCAAGGATGTGGAAGTTGCTCTTGAGGTTCTGCCCCCGGTTAAGTACTACTGGTGTTAATGGCTGCGTAGGGAGGTGGAGTAAAGGTTTTGTTTGTTTGTTTTAGAGGGAGGAACCACTGGTGGGTTGCCCAAGCTCTGGTGGATGTTCCCACAATCATGCACTGTAGACTACACTAATTTGACAGTGAAGCCATTAAAAAAAAAAGAACAAGAACAAGAAAGAGGGGGAGGAGGAGATTAGAGGTTAAGAGCACTAGCACTGGCTGCTCTTCCAGAGGACCCAGGTTAGGCTCCTAGCACACATGGTAACTCACAACTGTTTGGAATTCCTGTTCTAGGGAATCCAGTACTTTCCTATGGCTTCCCCAGGCACTTCACTGTGTGTATATGATGTAGACACACATGTAGGTAAGACACTCATACACATAAAAACGACATGGCCATTTGAATTTTTAAAAAAGGACACACAGATGAGAGGGTAGCAGCTGGAGTAACTGAAGGAGTCGGGGGTGAGGAGTGGGTAGGAACAAGATACACACTGTACACATATAGGAGATTGCTAGAATTCACTTTAAAAATGTTTTTAATTTTAAAAGTATGGCACTACTGACAAAAAAGAAAGCTCAAATGATTCTAAATGCTGTCCCACTCCAAAGTTGTGATGTTTTTATTCTGTCAATCTAGTTAGTGTTGTAATAGCCAGTTGTCTGGTCAAAAACTAGTCCAAAAGTTGTAGTGGAGATACTTTTAAAGAAATTTTGAGCAAACATTAAAACCAGTATTAAATAAAGCAGATCATCCTTCAAAAAGGAGGTGGACAGCATCCTATGAACTGAAGGAGAGAAGAGGAAATGAAGGCCTATAAACTGCCTGCTGGGGCATACCTTGCAAAATTCACTTGACATATAGGCCAATTTCTTAAAATGAATATACTTAACCATGATCTTGAAAGGATGGGCACTGGAGAATTAAAATTTCCACAAGAGATCCTATACTGTGAGAGAACAGGCTTTAAGTCCTGGCTACAGAAGAAGAGGGAGGATCTGACAATTTATATCAGAGCTAAATCTACATTATACTAATACTACATTATATTATATTTCCTGGACTTTGTTTCATCTTTGCTATAGAATTATAACATCACTGAAGAGACAGTAAAGAGACATTTTTTCTCCCAGGTCTAGTCAAAACTGTAAATTAATCCACTCCTATATCCCATGGTTTTCCTCTAATATGACAGAAAGCTCCAGTTTCTCCTGTCATATCTATCCTTACAGCAGTATCAAGTATATACCTCCTTTTGGTTCTGTTCCTCTGAAGAATTGACAAATATAGAGGCTAATAATAGACTAGGGGGAGGAGTGGCTTAGAGGTTAAGAGGTTAAAGCAATGAAACCTGACAAGGTGAAGCATGGAAAATTTGTCTCGGTTGGGAGCACCACCTTATCCTGAGACACAGTTTAAAGGTATAGTCCTACAAGTATCACTAATGAAGATTAGAATTTATTGTAAGCACTAAGTGAGCTGAAGAATGATACTATTGTTATTTTCCACAGAGGAAAATGGTGTCATTTGTTCTGTATCCTTTAACAAACAATTTTTAGCTGTCAATTTTTTTTAGACTTCGGCCAGTCCAAGCATACTAATACCTACTTAGCTCTGTGCATTATGAAGTTTAGGATAGTGTTTCTAAAATAAAATACAACTAGAAAATAAAGTATCTCACATACTTTTCAGAGAAACCACACTATAAATAATCATTCTAGTCAGTCAACTGGCAATTTGATACCTGCACCTTCCAGCCATAAGAAAACTGATCAAGAGCACTGAAAATTATTTGAAAGATCTGGGGTAAAGCCTAACATGAAACAGTCAGGGGAGACTGACTGATGGAATTGGTTTAAAATGATGCTGAAGCTACCACTTCCTCTAGGCTTTCACACAAGAGATTCTGAACAAACTCATGTGCACAGTCCGTACTTTTTATTGGATTTACTTTCTCTTCTATTTAGAAATCATAAAAATAAATGAATATTTCAAACTGCAATTGAAGCAACAGATACTACTTTTTCAGGATAAAGTCTTTGGGGACAAAACTGCACCTTGTGTATCCTTTTTTAAATTATAAAATCAAGCCTATTATAAAAGATTATGAAAAATTTAAAATAATTTAAACTAAATCTATGTCATTCTGTTTGCCTCTCACCTGTATTGTGGTATGTATCTACCCATCCCCCATCACCATCATCCTCTTCAATGATAGCCTCCAATTCATCTGAATACTCCATCTGTTTACACCGTTTGTGGCATGGAACTATTAAAAAAAAAATCCAAATACAATTACTAGTATATAACCCACTAATAATAAATCCATTAGAAAGAGAAGGCTTCCATCATAGAAAGAAATTCAACACTACCAAGATATTCAGTGACCCTTTTCCTTCTGATGAGACTGATAATTTAAGAGTTACACTCAGCCCACAGACACATCATCATCTGGCCCCATTAATCCTTCCCCAGTATGCTTTATCAGAAGACAAGTGAACAGGCTTTGGTGTGAGCATCTCTGTCCTCCTCTGCCTTGATGATTTGTGAGGAACAGCTGGCTGAAGCCACATGATGCTCAGCTCCAAGCTAATGAATAATATTTCACACTAATGGCCCTGATCTCAGAATATGCAAACACTACCTGTCATAATGAAAGGTAGTAGAGGTGACCTCTGGAATGCAAGGCTGAAGTAACTGTCATTATAAATTTCATAATTCATATTTAAGTTCCAGTTATTTACAAAGGATAGACAGATTAAAATTCAACAACCTGCTAAATTTTACTTCCTAATACAAAAACTTTTCATATAGATATATCAATTAATAAGTACTATTATTTCATAAACCTATAATTGACAGCATATGGTATAAACATGATGTTTAAGATACCACTATCAATTTTCTGAATGAGGATATAAATGACCAATCTCAAAGATAAATACACTGTACGAAAGAAATAACTTCTGGGATTTTTTTGTTTGTTTGCTTTGTGGTACTGTATATCAAACACAGGGCTTTGAAGTGAGCAAGCCCACTACCATAGAGCTGGCATTTTTGCTTTTTTTTTTTAAACCATTGAAATTGAGTTGGAATTTTAACCATTTAAATTGAAGGAAACCACATGGTCTCCTTATATAGTTCAGGCTGCCCTTCCACTTACTATGCAGCCCAGCTACCCTTCTTCCACCCTATGTGCAGGACAATGCACAGGGCACCATGCTTGCAAAAACTGCTACTTGTTACAGATTATATCCCTTCCCAGCTTAGGCTAAATTAGAACAGAAGTCAATGTACTATCACATGGTTATTTTAAGACTATCCAAATCTTCTGATGTTTTAAAAATTAACTTCACAAATAAGATGACATCTATTTTAAGAGTTTTTGTGCCTGTGAGTAAACGTTTGATAGCACAATAGATAATAAAGTCTTTAACTTTGAGCTTTTATATGTCAAAGGTAGAATCAATTTCATGTTCCATAAAAATTCACATCTAAAAATTAAAATCAAAAGGCTAAATATATTGTGATTATGAAACCAACTTTAAAAAACTATTAATAGGAATCTGTTTCTCTGGGGACTTCTTCCATATCTTGACAATTAGTTCTCTTAGCTAAAAAGAACTAAAAAGGAAGGGATAAAAATCAACTGGAAAACATTCCTGGAATAGAAAACCCAAAGCTTCATGAAATTTTCATCCATATGTGAGAAGCTTCAAGCCTAACTTCAGGCATAAATTAGGGTCAGTAACTTTAAATGGGATTTTGTTGCTTCAATATATTGTGCAAAATTCACTAATGTATACAATGATATATTTCTTACCATTTTTGGTTACCAAAAATTGTTTCCCTGTTGGTAGATATGCCTTCACTTTCAATTCTTCCCCTGTAGCCCTTTAAAAACAGTGAAAAGTACCAAAATACAAAATATTTTAAAAGTCAAATATGTAACAGAAGATATCACATGAAAATCTCAAGACTACAAAATCTGCATTTCTGTGGAAATTGTTTTAGGAATGGTTAGGAAGTCTGCCACTAAGTAAGGGCATAGAAAAGCATATACTAACATGAGTGAAATATATTAGGAGATGCAGACAGAAGGGAACTTGTCTTTAATATTAGGCTAAAATGGTAGAATAGAACTAAAAAACTATTGCCCTTGCCCTAATCTCAAAGTGAGTAGCACTGTGATATTAACTGTCTGAGAGGTTGTATAGATTATGAAAGAGCTGCATTTTCTTTTTGAGTAGAGGCAAGGGCCTGAAAAAGCTATATGATATTACTTACAAAATAGACAATTAGCAAGATCCCATATCCCCTAGGAGGGAGGGGTTGGGGACAGGAAGGAGGTAGTGGCTGAATATGGTCTATGTGAAAGGAAATTTCTTCATGAAACCTATCACTTTGTACAATGATTACACTAATTTTTTTTAAATCCCTCCTCCTACCAGTGTTTAAAATTATAACTAAAAGATAAAAGATGCTTGAATGAAAGATGGTAATACTGAAAATTAAAATGTTTAAAAGCAAACAACAACAACAAAAAAATCCAGTTATAGCATCTAATTATAGAACCTCCAGCTCTAACATGAGCTACATTCCTATAATACTAAAAGGCAATGATTACTAGTGTTCCCACTTTATAAATAAGAAAAAATAAGTTTAATGGGGGTCAGAGTGCTCATAGTCAGTAGCACAGGCTGAGGAGCCAGGGTCATGTCAAGTGACTCTAGGACTCTTTTCAGCGACTTCCGGTGTGAGTCAGGACCAACTGCTAGCAACTCTGAGCTATTCTGGCTTCTCTCGCTGAGAATGTATTCAGTCTTCTGTGCACCATCTACTAGACCTGGCCAAGCCAGAGCCACCATATGGCGCCTTCAGAAGTATCAACACATAAACTTGAACTCATGCTGCCTTTTTAAACTTTCAAATTTTAAACTCTGTAGATTTGAGAATAAGATAAAGCCAGGAATATCATTTGAAAGTCTTATAATCTTCTTTCAATAAGTTCAACTATCACATTCAATATCAGTGCCTGAAGTTCTAAGGAAATAAGTTAAAATAATATCATGATGGCTTATGTACACAAATATATTAGAAAGAAAATATTTGTTTCTGGGACTAATTTAAAATTAATTATTCCTTGGCCCCAACAATTAAGACAAAAGTGTGGGCACTAGTATGGAGTATGACTGAGTTCTCAGTTACAGTACAATTATTCCAACAATCATAATCTATAAAAATAAAGCTGGTGAGATATCTCAGTGACTAAGGGAGCTTGCAACCATCTGAGTTCAATCTCTGGCATCCCTGAGGTAGGCGAGAACTGACTCCCACACTGTGCTGGGACCGCCACATTCACACTCTGGCATGCTGTGCTCAAACACAAACTCATACAAACAGGAATTTTTAAAAATCTGTAAATACAGTAATCTCAACTACTAATACCTATTAAAAGATATCGCTTATCTATACCGCTCCTCCTCACGGTGTTATACATACAACACCCAAACTACATGGATAGTTTAAAGCAACAAGAAGGAATTCTCAATAAAGAGATGTAGGTCTATCATATTAAAGAAAAGTCACAATAGGTTTCTAACCAAGTAATTTTTATCTTATTTCTATACTTATTTCACTTGAAAAGCATGGAGATATGTATATGTGCATAAGTATATATCAGAACCTAACTGTAGCAAGAAATTTAGAACACATGCACATGAACATATTAAATTAGAGAACTCTATGGCAAGAACTTGATTTTTAAAATTTAGAGCAAAAATAAACATGTGCACACACAAATAAATGAAGCTGACAATCTGGCATTTCTTGGTACATAAGAATTAATGCCCTGTAAGACACACAGCAATTGATAGAAGCCAATGAGAACTATTTCAGATGCATGTTAAAAATAAATATGAAAGGAACTAAAGCAGAACAAATGAAAGAACATTTGTTTAATATAATTCAGGTAATAAATTCTTTAGCCAAAAAGGAAACTGGTAGCAACTACAGCCTTGTCATTCTAGAATTCAATAATTAGAACTGTATCATTAGAATAAAGGATTCAACATGTTAAAGTTTGCATACAACATATGCATGAAAATAGCTGATTGATTACAGACAATTGTATCCTAAACAAAACAGTTGAGGCAATACTGAAATAACATTTTAGAAAACTCGCCCCTCCATTAGTATTTAAAAGTAGTAAAACTTCATTTATTCTAAAGCATATTTGTGTTAAATTACTTTAGTATTAAAAAGTGATATTAACAAACAATTAATTATAATTCATTATGGGCCTATTCCCAGCTGATTTCTAAAGAGGAAGTGTAACATTCATCTGTGATGTTAAAGTACAGGCATTGTATCTTAAAGAACATAAACCCCACAAAATCTCTGCATGTTTTATAAAAATGTTCAAAAACAGTTCAAATTTATTAAATTCCTAATCCTATTTTTAAAGGAAGCACAAGATCAGACCTAGAGAGAACTTAAGAGAAACTTAAGTAGATTTGAGTCTGTCCACACTGTGCTAACAGAGCAAAGTCACATGACACCTGTTTCTCTCTGTCCTCAACCCTTTTTCTTGGAGTACCACTGCGGTACTGTTCAGTAGAAGAACCTAATGAAGAAGTTTCTGTTTGTTGTTCTACTTTCCTTAAGCTTACCTAGTTTACAAACTGCCTCTAACTCTAAAGCTCTACACCTTTCAGCAGTTTTCCCATCTTCACTCAACATTACTTACCATTGCCATGTTGGACAGTGGTGGACTAAGTGATCTCCAGCTGCCACAAACTATTCAGGGTTTGCAAGGAATATGGAAAAAGCGGAAAAGAAACATTGAACATCACTGAGTACAGGGTGGCAAAGTACCAAACTGATCACTCTGGATAACTCTGATACTTAATAATCAATTTAAATGCAAATAGCACAAAACCTGCTTATTAACTTGATTTATTTTCAATTAGTAAACAACGAAGTTTTATTTAGCATTTATAAAAGCTGAACCTAATTTTAGAAGAAAGAAGAACATTGTTTTCTTTTTGTTTTGTTTTCTGGGTAGCCCTGGCTGTTCTGGAACTCCTTTTGTAGACCAGGTTGACCTATCACCTGCCTCTACCTCCCAGTGCTGCGCCACCACACCCAGCAAACACTGTTACATTTAATTCAATTTTCATCATCAAATCATGTTTCAAACCTGAGTTGAAATCACCAAAGGCAAGACAATGAACTTCAAGTGTCAAAATCTATCTTGCAATTCAATAGAGTCTTATTAAGGAATAGAAACTCAAGAAAAGTGTTTAAATAGATAGACAGATGATAGATAGATAGATAGATAGATAGATAGATAGATAGATAGATAGATAGATAGATAAATAGATAGACAGATAACCTACTTTATTAAATCATAGTAGAGGTTTTTTGTTCCTCTTATATTATTTCTTAATTTTTAAAAAATTATTTTATAAGCATTTTGCCTGCATGTGTGTCTTTGTATTCCTGGTGTCCACTGAGGTCAGAAAAAGGTACCAGGTCCCCTGGAACTGAAGTTAGGGTTGGTTCTGAACCACCATGTGCTTGCTGGAAACCATACTCCAGGTTTTCTGCAGTAACAAGTGATCTTAACCACTGAGGCATCTCTTCAGCGCTCTATTACTTTTTTAAGAAAGTTTTTTTGGGGTGGTTCTAGGGGATCAAACCTGGGACATACTAAGCATGCATTTCATGGCTAAGCTGTGGTTAAGATTTTTGTTTATTAAAAAAAAACAGTTATGAGAATGTTTTAGTTTAATCCCAGGTGTGAGGCTGCTTCAGTTAAGACAACGGGTGCAAACTATTAACTGCCTCAAGAGCTGGCAGAGGCGTGGTTTAGCCTGTTTAAACATGAGCAAGTTTAACTCTGGAGGACTAGATAGAGGGATAAAAAGTCAGAGCCCTGAGGAGAAGAAGTGCTACAAAGGAGAAAGAGAGGACATTGTTCTCCCTGCTGCTGTTTCCTGGTTTGCTGGACTTCTGGATATCGTGACAACTGAAATTGGTTTGCCCCCCACCCCCCCAAAAAAAAACCCAATGGCCCTAATCAGCAGGAAGTAGCTCAAAGAAAACACCATCCTTTTTCCTTCTAAAAACTTATTTCTCTCCCACCGAGTGTTGGGAAGTTGGAAGGAATGAGGGTTGGGAGAGAAGAAGACATATTAAATATAGTAAAATAATTAGAATAAATAATAAAACAAAAACAATAAAAGCCACCGTGTTACACTAAGTTAGCTCCACCCTCCAGCCCTAGATCAACGTTGAAAGCTTTATTACAATCTTAAAAGAATTCATACAGTGACAAACAATGGGGGATAAAGCTGAGTTCTGCTCAAACTGTGAGAACACCTACAAAGTCATCCCAGCACTTTCAGGTGGAAGCAGGAGGATAAACAGTTCAAGGTCCTCATCAGCTCCCTGAGGCATTCTAGATTAGCCCGAGATACAAGAGACCTGTCCAAAAGTTTCTGAGAGGGAGAATTATGGAGGGAGAGAAGGAGAAAAAGAAGAGAAAAGATCTAATGGATTCTTTGGGCTTTCTGAGCAGCCTTGCACATTATATAAGCTTTCATTTTTCTTCACAAATAAAAATTAAATTCAGGGAAAAACAACTTAATTTTGAAATTTTTCTACTTCACATGAATATAAGGTAATCTCACTAAAGGATACAAACTTTTGTTTACTTACTAAAGCAGCAAACAAGTGTCTACTAGGCAGAGCCAGAGTGTAACAACTGGAAAGCTTTGATAGGCCTTCCCAAACACAATCGCTTCCATTTCACAACAGCTCTAATTTAGAACTTTGTATCACTTAGGGGTTATTACACAGCATAAAGTTAGGATACAACTCATATTCTCAATGTCCTTTGAAAAAGTGTATCTATCCAAAAGTAGATTTTCATTTGAGAGTAAAATTCAACCATGTAAGCAAACTTGAGAACAACCTAGTTTTATCACCAAGGTAAATATATCACCAAGGAAAAGATATGGCAATTTTATTCCCAACACAAATTTTTCTTCTTTCATTTAATACATTTTTTATTATTATTTAAACTGATTATTTAATGACAGAAGCCAAAATAAAAGCAATAGCTTCTCTCTGTCTTCAGTTTTGAGCATGTGGGGGTTATCACAACCAAGGGTTGTTTTTAGCTCTGCGGCTGTCTGGAATTTATTACCACATCAAAGTAATAAGTTAACTCAAGTCAAAAAATTATTAAGAATCAAAATTCTTCAATTATATTACCTTTGAGTCATCAGACATTAATTTTATCTAGTGGTTTCTTGGTAGTAACTATTTTAAAATACCAAAACATTATGAAATAAAACTGAAAAAAGAAACCCACAGAATTGTTCCAATAATTAGCACATGTGGATGTCTGTCCTCATTAACATTTGCCATTAGTACTCGCTTCAAAGACGCAAGTGAAATAACCTGTTAGAGTCAAATTTCAAATTAAAGATTGCTTATACTACCTTTCTCACAGTAAATATTCTTCTGTGATATTTTTCAACACTGATACTGGTTAATACTGTATCCAACAAGATACAATCAATATTTGCATTTTAGCAAACAATATTATTCATCAGCTGATCTTCAATTCTTGTATCACTATTTAAATTAGTTATACTAGAATTTGTTACCCCCTCCCCCAAAACAACATTAGATATGGGCTGCCTCTCTAGTCACACATGAATATTTCCACATTTCTCAATGAAAAACAAAAAAGATAGCTGGAAACTGATGGGTAAGAGCCCAGAAATAAGAAGCAAACTGACAACTCAGTTCAGTATATAGTATCTATCCCAAGCAAATCATACCTTCCCATTGGCTTCCCTCAGGCTCATTCAAATTTAACTCAATTCTGTAATTACACTCTATCTTAGCCTAACATTACATACTTTGTATCAAATTAAGATAGTTTTGCTTAGATTTTTTTTTAAAGAGGAAAACCATACTTCATAAGGCTATTAAGTTATTCATGTTAGGATGAATTTTTGTTTGAAAACAGTTTAGTTCTATAGAAGTGCATCCAACAATTAGTTATATTCACACAGTAGATATAAAAGCAAGTGTGCAAGCACAGCATATGCTTAGCTCTGCTCTTGATTTCAGATCATTAAAAATCCATGGCTAAACAATGCCTGTTTGGGAATAAAATTAATAAGACCCTTAAGAACAAAACTGACTTTTAATTGTTAAAAAAAAAAATAAAATTACTTTTTAACTCATGACATCTAAAGCAAAACAGGCTTTTCAAAGAATGTCTATTCCAAACCCCTCATTTTACAGATGGGTAAATAGGAGGCCTAGACCTATATAGCTAGCTGATTTGCCTAAATTAAGAGAAATTGGACAGATGGTTCTAGAAAGCACATTCTGTAGGCTCTTTTAAAAAATCAAATCAGTACGCCAAGTCATTCTTCAGTCTCAGAATGAATTGGACTGAAGAGAATATCACATTAACTGAAAACTGAAAGATTGGTAATTCTCTGGTTTGAAACCTTTTAATTTATGGCCAAAGTCAGAGGCTCATCATACAACACAGGTTATTTTATGTTTCTATGAAAACAAGGATTATGATTCTATTGCTAATGAATGTTTTCAGTGAAAACTGAAGATCAAGTTTAAATAAATCTGCTGCCTTTTATTCAGAACCAGTAAGTGTAATACAAATTTAACTATTCATAAAATTGAAGTCCCTGGGATAAATTTCCCTAGGGGTGAATTATCTAAATGAAGGATATCATATTACAGATGTGGCGAACAAGTGAAATGAACAAGTGAATTCAAAATATTATTCTATGGCAAAAGTTTAAAAAGTCTAGGGAGCAGGTAAAATCCAAATAGTTCTAGCATTGCTTAACTTTCAACATAACTTGTTTATCAGACAAAGTGAGAGCCATTCTTGGTAAAAATAAACGCAGTGTCAATTATGGAACAGTTAAGCTGAATGTTAGGAGAAAAATCACTATCAAAGTTTCCAACACTACATAAAATATACATTTGGTCTAAACAGAGCCAAGACAGCAAATGCCAGAGCCTACTGCAGGGCACACCTGCACAGCAATAAAAGATAAATAAACAGAACTATCTTCTCCATTCCCCTTCCAAACCTTCATTTCCAAACAGAGTTTAACTACAGAGAAATATGAGTAGTGGCAAAATGAAGACATTATATCTCATCTGCTAAGGGAAGTAGAAATTCTCTTAACCTAATTATTATAGTTGCTTAAGTCTAATTTTACTCAAAGAATTCAAGATGTTTTCTAACAAAGAGGAAAAGGCACTAGTCTAAAATAGTTGTAAAACTATAAAGGCTTCAGGGTGTCTTCAACACTCACCTCTTCTGGGGTGATTACACCTGTTTCCTTAAATTTTGATTCCTATAGAGAGGAAAAGAATAAAAGGATTAGACTATCCTCAAATTCAACTAAAAAAATGTCTTGGGGACAAATATTTTCCCCTCCAAGTAATATTAGAAGCCAATAGTAGAAATAATTTAGTATTTAGTATTTCCCATTATTCTCATCTCCACCATAACTTTTGTCTTTCTTTTTCTTCTGGATTTCTGGGTTTTGTTATGCAGACCAACCTAGTGTGCTCCTGCCTCAGCCTCCTGAACACTGGAATTTAAGTCAATGTGTTACCACCACCATGTCCAGCTTCACTAAGTTTTTAACAATATTTTCTCCTCTAAAGCAACAATGCTATTGAATAATTTTTGGTTCTACATTTTCACTTATAAGATTTTATGGTAGTCTACAAAATAAAAAGATCCATTTGTAAATATTATTTATTCAAAAAATATTTATTACTACATTCCAATTATTAGTTGAGACAATTAGTTCAGACAATATGCCTGAAAAACAAAACAAACTCATCTTCATGCTATGAAGGAAAAAAATTAAGTAGTGGAGAGTGGTATTAAAATAACTGCTTAGCTAGGGGTCCAACTTCGTGAGCATCTCCAGAACCAGGTGGAATTCTGATTGGCTTGATCTTGTACAGTTAACCAGGCCCTCTGAGTTTGAGTGCATCAGCCCTTCAACTCCAAATGATACTTTCAAAGCAATGCTCTCAACCTCTGGCAGTTGATGGCTGCTAGGTGAAGATAAGTACTGTTTTCTTCAGGGTGTGGTCCTTGGCAGGCTGTCCATGCTCCAATGGATAGCCATATACCCACACACATACAGGCAGCAGGAATTGGGCTCAGAGGACTAAAAAGAAAACATAAAGTTGGCAGAGTTATATCCTCTGGGTGATCTGGGAGGAACTAGAAGGGGAAGTGGAGGATGGATATAATCAAAATACATTGTACACATGTATAAAATTTTCAAGAAATAAATACAACATATATTATAAATAAAAGATAGACAAAGACCAAACCATAAGGCCGTCTGGGGAAAAAAGCATTACTGGCTGAGAGAGGAAAAAGAAAGTTCTAGAAGAGACTGCTTGAACTCATACTAAGGAGGCTACTGAAGGTTGGTTTGCACCAAAGTACTCTCAAGATAAAGGAGACTGGGACTTCTACTGACAGAAGAGACCCTTCAAGATCACTCTAAGGATTTTGGCTTTCTTACACAGATGTCATATAAACAAAGCATGCTTTCTCTAAACCTTTCACTTCCAAAGAAAAGGTAATCATTTCTCTACGGATATTTCCTTTTTTCTATTTGCCTTCCCTCATCTAGGAGGAATATATAAGGGTTCTCTGCAAACCAGGAATGACAAGAAGAGGACCATTAATTATGCCTTTAAAAAAGTTTTACTAAGCCGGGCAGTGGTGGCGCACGCCTTTAATCCCAGCACTTGGGAGGCAGAGGCAGGCGGATCTTACACAGAGAAACCCTGTCTCGAAAAACCAAAAAAAAAAAAAAAAAGTTTTACTAAAAACATACGCCACACATTGCCTCCATGCCTAGTGACAAACACCTTTAACTTAGGAGGCAGAGGCAGGTGGATCTATAAAAATTCAGAATTAGCCTAGGCTACACAGTGAGTTCCAGACCAAATGAGTCTACACAAATATACATATGTATATATTATAATATAAATGTATTATATTATTATATATAAATAATATACTATAAATATATATAGTACATATATATATGCCATACATACTGATATTCTAACATTCCTTTCAGATTGGTGAACATTGGTGAACTCAAAACAGTTCTATGAGTTCAACAAAATGCAAGTGGTCTACAAAATAGCCAATTTTATATTTAATTGGGAGATGTTAAAGTTAAATGGATGGTACACTATTAAAACACTGTAAATGTAGGTAGATACAATATTCTGGAAACTATAGAATGCAATTTATAATTGGAAGCATTTGATTCCAATGTCAAAATTATTTCCAATTCTTAAATAGATGGGCAATCTTAACTAAAATGACTTTCACAGTAAACACATAAACAAAGCAAGAGCTAAGATTCTCATTTACAATTGTTCCAGACTCACCTAACTTGATCCAAAAACGTATCATTTTCAAAGGTGTCTTAGAAATAAATATTGAAAACGGAAACTAAAGACCAAGCGTTCCCCTTTGACAAGGGAAAATCTAATAGCCTCCTCAGCCTATCAGCAGATTTCATGCATGCACTAAGATTGGTAAAATTCTAACTAGCTAAATACAGAGCAAAAACAAAAACTACGAAAATAACCGCCACTCACTATTACTGCTCGCATTTCGCAAAGCGAAATCAAGTTACCACAAAAAGATGTATCCTAGAAGGTATAATAAAGCTCTGAATGCAACTCTGGGAATTTAATTTTGAAAATAAATAATCCAGCCTGTGCTAACAGCAACAGTGCTATCGCAACTTTCACCTGAAAATGTTGTAGTGTTTCCAGTCTACACCATATCCAATGAGGGGTGATGAAAACTCTAGGTATCGGATCACTAAAGTCCAAGATTAATAATTAGTTACGGCAACTTTAAAAGCTCGGGAAGAAACTAAGAGTTTTACTCTAGTTCCGATTTACTAAGTTCCTCTGGAACCTGAAGAAGTTGGTAATTAGACAGTCCAATTATCAAAACTTACTAAGAAACTTGGAAGGAAAAGTGGCATGGTGCTAACTATGAAGCTGTCCTCTTTTCAAAGGTTAACCCAGATACCTGTTCAAAAGACTAAGGCGGTCAGGATTCAATGTTCCTATCTCTGTTCCGCACCACCTCGCCTCTCAGCCCAAGGCACAGAGAAATGACCGGTGGGGACAGCAGGCACCGAGCCTCGCTCGAGTTCAACCCCGGGAGCCCGCAAGCCTTGGGGGACCCGCCCAAGAGCCCAGGGCAAGGGGCTGCACCCGGCCGCGCGTCCCGCCCCTCCACCTTCCCGTCCACGCTGAGGACCCTGACTTGGGCGATCCATGCAGAGCAATCCAGACCCGCTCGCTTACCTTGAGGACCGGGGTCAGGTACTCGGCCACTTCCAGAGCCTTTCCCTTCACCGTATTGATTACATTCTGCATCCTGGGGCTAGAGCAGCGATGGGGCAAGGGAGGGACAGTCGCAATCCCGGCCAGGGAGTCAAAAACTGCCCCGGACGTGGTCGACTGGCATCGAGCCCCGCAGGCGGCCCCAGCCGGGTCCGAGGACGGGGGTGAGGGGTGGCGGCACGCGGCGACCGGGCCCAGCTGTCACCTGGCGGCGACCGCAGAGGCCCAGCCGGCTGAGCGAGAGGCGGGTGCGCGCGCAGCCCCCCGGCCTTTCCCGAAGCTGTCTTTCGCCCTCCAGCCCCACTTGCACCCCTTCCGGCTTCCCCTTCCTCTTCTCACTCTCTCCCAACAGCCCCGCCGCCACCTGGGCCTCACGTGACTCGAATCGCACCGGACACGTGACAACAGTAGGGCCGCGGGGACGGGACCCGCGGCGCCTCACTCCGGCCCGCCCCCCGGAAGCACCGAAATGAGCGCGCCTGCGCAAAGGGCATACAGGCTGCTCTTCCGTGCCGGATGGGTCTCAGCTCTGTCTTCCAGCTCTGAAAGCCCGCGGGAGGAGGGCTCTTTAGCCTTCCTTCCCGGCCCATGGTTTCCCCACCAATGGGCCTTGAAAACCTGCTACTACGGAGCTAGGCAGTCACTATCTCAGCACTATGATCTCTGTTCTTCCACCAGAACCTTCCCTGAGCGACTGAGGTAACCGCGCCCAGAGGGCAGAGTGATGCTCCCAAGCTTGTGAGGGGCGAGGGTGCCGCCCGCTTTTCCTAGTGCGCAAGTGCGGGAGGGTTTCCCTGACCGCCAGAGAAAAACCTCCTAGCCATAGTGGAGGGGGGCTGACCCATTCTGTAAGCTTGCGCCCAGCCTGTTTTCTCGTTTGGCCCCGTCTGCGGTCCTCGACGGCTCTATGTGTCCATCCTACTTGTGTGCTTTGGGCAAGTATTTATTTACCCTGCCTGGAGTTTGGTGCCCACCTGCCAGAAAAGACTGACCAGTTAGGCTAGGCTCACGAACCTAAGCGTAGCCTTCTGTTCCCATCCTGGTTAAGAAGTCGTTAGCCGTGTTTCAGCTTATTTGCACTGTGGTCGTTACTGGAAAAGAATCTCGTTTCCAGCAAGCTCTTTTTCTACACTGAAGGAAGAGCTGCTACTAAGAGTAAACCATTTTTTTTAAAAAAAGCGATTCATTTCTTCTGTAACAAAGTTTTAACGAATAAACTACTTTTTTTTTTTTTTTTGCAGTCCCAAACTGTCATTTACTCACTTCTAAACTTACTGCCAATTTGGCCATGCCCTTACTGTCTCGAGAATTACCTCTCCTATCAGATTTTGACAGTATCGATCGTTTCCTTTAAAGTTTTCTGTTCTCAGCTGTCTCAGTTCTGATTTAGTCGTGGCCAAACATCTACAGGTTTTCTCTTCTGTTACAGTGTACAATATTTGCATTGTGCTTAATCCCTAGGTCGGCCAACAGGGTTGTTCATGAAAGTTTTCCTTTTAAGACAATTAAAAGCCAGTGAAATGGAAAGAAAATGTTTCAGGCGTCCTGGGTTAGACCCATCAAAGCTCTACACATTCCTGCTAGGTGTTATATTCATTAGTTTAAGTTCAAGTCGCATCTTACTGGTAAAATACTCCGCCAATGAAGGTAAGTTAAGATGTGGATGTGCGTGGGTTAGTTTTAATCACTTGTCTGTGGTGTTCTTATGAATAAATTATACATGATACCCTTTAAATGCTATGATTTGTGTGGATGATAAAGCGTATTTAATTTTTATACTTGAACTTTGTTTTCCTCGGAAAGATATTTTTTACCCTGGATGAAATTTGGATCATTCAAGTGCAAAATAAAACACAGTGTATCATAATATCTGATTGTTACTTCACCCAGACAAGTATTTCTGGATCTCTAGCAAAATGTACAATTGTAGCTTATTTGGAAATACAGTGTATTTGTTTAGTTTCTTGGCATTACTGAGTCAGTATAATTATTTTATCAATGGGACAGCAAAAATTAAAAGTGTGGTACATATCTACTCAAAAAATCATTTTTTTAA
This sequence comes from Lophiomys imhausi, assembly GCA_907164525.1. Lineage (NCBI taxonomy): Eukaryota > Metazoa > Chordata > Mammalia > Rodentia > Muridae > Lophiomys > Lophiomys imhausi. The sequence continues at coordinate 1,435,850 of CAJQZJ010031868.1, forward strand.
ATGTAAGGGTTTATGCATATATTTAATTCCACAAAACTGCATTGGTTACTTCTTAACTATTGATAGCTATAAAATAGTGGCATCATGACTTTTACTGGTCTACCTAGGGCTCCTGTGAATGTAAGTTTTAGCTTGTTAATATTTATTTTTCAGGCCCTAGGCTAAGTTTTAATAGTTTATTACTTTCCTTCCTCGTTGCTCTGACAAAAATACCTGACCAAAGCATTAAGGATGGAAAGGTTTATTTTGGCTCACTGAGAGGACAGTTCGTCATGGCAGCAGAAACTGGTCGTTGTTACCATATCCACAGGTATCAAGCAAGAAGAGATAAAATATGCTTGGGGCTGAAGAGATAGCTCAGCAGTAAAGAACATTGGCTACTCTTTTCAAGGTCCGTAGGTTCAGTTCCCAGCATCTATGTGGCATTCAAAACTGACGGTTCTTGCAATCCCGGAGAATTGAAATGTCTTCCCCCAACCCAAATCTCCTACCTACACTTCACTGTATTTTTCCGCCATGATGCACATACATGCAGGCAAAACACCCACTCACATAAAAGGAAAATATTTTTAAATTAAAATAAAAATCACACTCAACTCACTTTCAACTTTTTATTTAGTCTAAGTCCCCAGCCCACGCAATGCTGTTGCCCACAGATAAGGTAGGTCTTCCCACCTTAATCTGATTTACATATTTCCTTACAGGCAAGCTCAGAAGCTAATGTAATCTAGATAATTCCTCACAGTTGTGACCAGAGGCCCAGTCCCCTAAATGATTCTAGATCCTTGGTAATATTAGTCATCACAATCGTAGAGTTCAAAGTACATAAGATATAGACCAAGTCCTTAAGAACTCAGTTTGTTAGAAGAGGTAAATATGTAAGCACGTTCGTTATAGTAGTTCATTATAAGAAATGCAATGAAAGGACTATGTCCAAGATGCGGAGATATTTTATGAAAAGTAATGAATATGGGAGAGGATGATGGGGGTACATAGGGAGCAGGGAATACCTTTCTGACGAGGTGACAGTTGACTCACCAGAAGACCAGGGACATGGGCTGTTGAAATCAAAGACAACAATTTATCAAAAGGAACACAGGCAAAAGAAAAAAGAGGTGGGGAAGATTATATAGTTAAGAAGTATTTAGCGACTGTGGCATACATCTTTAATCCCAGCACCTGGGAGGCAGACAGGCAGATCTCTTGAGTTTGAGACCAGCCTGGTCTATAGATGGAGTTTCAGGACAGCAGAGGCTATACACAGAGAAACCCTCTTTTGAAAAACAAACAAGAATTATTGAGTAAAACATATAAAGTGTTGGGTCACAAAGGGAGTATGACTAGAGAGAGAAGTAACACATTGTTAAGGGCTTCATATGTCATGCTGTGTTGTCACCCTGGGGTCTGGGCAAAGGGTGCCAGCAGAATAGACTAGAAGAAGGCTAGTTAGGAGATTATACAGAGCGAAGCCACAGGTGATGAAGACTAACCAGTCTTGCTATCAGAATATAGAGGGTAGAGACAAGAAATATCCAAAACACACAAACATGTAACTGAACAGTGTATAAAATGTGAGGATTAAAGGAGGTGAAATACTAGATATTTCAAATCTTTTGGTTCAAGTTACAAGTAGTTTGATAGTGGTTTGAACTGAAATATGTGGACTGTTAGTAGGAAAAGTAGGTTGGCAAGTTTGAAAAAAATTAGTCTTACATTATTTACCTTCCATGAGGCCAGGAGGCATATCCTGTTTATTGCAATGTCTTACAGTGACTGGCACAAATGAACATACAGAAAATACCTAGTAAAGGAGTAAAAGGAATTACTTACTCATAGATGTATTTAATGAGCTCTAAATTAAATTGTTGAATTGATATTAAGACTAGGAGCAACAGCTTGTGCAGATGAGAAAAACAAAAGAAGTGGGAATTACATTTAAATGGAATGCTAACATTCTGAACAACATGAAGAATTCTTTAAAGCTGGGTGCCAAGGTCACATATATTTGATATGTTTTTAATCTCAGAATTTGGGAGGTGGAGGCAGGAGGATCACAGGAGGCAAGAGAAGTTCATGGGTGAGATACATGCAAACCTTGCTAGTGGCCTGAGAGAGAAGGAGGGTTGGGAAAGGAAACAGAGATGAGGACTCCCACTCCTGGAAAAAAAATCAAGTGTTTTAGTTACTTTGTTGCTGTGAATTTAAAGAGCTAGCAAAAGTAAAGGAAGGGATGGTTTATTTTGGCTTACAGTGTGAACAGATAAAGTGCATCTTGGCAGGGACAGCATGAAGGTAGAGTGTGAGGCAGCTGGTCTTACTGAATCCACAGGAAGCAGAGAGATGAATCCTGTCAGAGTTCACCCTCTCCTTTCCCCTCTTATTCAGTCTGGACCTCAGATCTTAGGGTAGTTTATGCACTCAAGTTAGCTTTTCCCTCATTTAAACCTCTCTGGAAACATCCCACAAATGCACCTAGAGGCATGTCTCAGGGACTCCACATCTAATAAAGATGACAATGAAGATTAACCAATTAATCACAAGAGATAAGACAAAATTGCCATACTATGACTAATTAAAATGAGCCCGATAGCATTTGTAACTAGAAGCTATATGGTTGTCAGAAAATGAGTAATTTGAGCCAGATGGTTTTGGCTCCAGCCTTTAATCCCAGCACTTGGGAGGCAGAGGAAAAGGATCTCTGAGTTTGAAGCCTGCCTGCTCTACAGAGCTAGTTCTGGGACAGCCAAGGCTACACAAAGAAACCCTGTCTTGAAAAACCAGAAAAAGAAAAGAAGACGAGTAATTTGAGTACAGTTGTAGATTAAGAAACTAAATGGATGTTGACTAATAAGGTTTTATAGGGAGGAGAATGTATGATAGGGCCTGGTGTCTTACATTTTATTTACCAAATTTTAAGCTTTCTGAATGCTAAAAGAAGGAAGTCAAATAGGGAATAAAGGAGCTATGCTGGAATCAACGTATTATTGAAACTAATCCCTGAGAAGGGCAGATTTTGACAGGAGAATGGGTAGATAGTAATAGGATCATGGTCCCTTTCTATGGGACTAGAGAAAAACAACTTCTAAGTGTAAAGAGATAACTGGACTCTGACTGACTCTAAGATTCCATTTCACACCTGTCAGAATGGCTAAGATCAAAAGCTCAAATGACAGCACATGCTGGCAAAATTGTGGTGAAAGGGAACACCCCTCCATTGCTGGTGGGAGTGCAGGCTTGTACAACCACTATGAAAATCAGTCTGGCAATATCTTAGAAAACTTGGAATAGCTCTACCTCAAGACCCAGCCATACCACTTCTGGATATACATCCAAATGATTCCTCACCAAATCACAAGGAAGTTTCTTTATCTATGTTCATTGCAGCCTTATTTGTAATAGCTAGAAACTGGAAAAAACCCAGATGTCCCTCAACTGAGGAATGGATAAATAAAACTGTGGTACATCTACACAATGGAATACTACTCAGCTATCAGAAACAAGGAAATTATGCAGTTTGCTGCCAAATGGATGGAACTAGAAAAGCTCATTCTGAGTGAGCTAACCCAGACTCAGAAGGATGCACATGGCATCTATTCACTTATAGTTGGATTTTAGCTATATAGTACAGGATATCTGTACTACAACCAACATACCAAAGGGAACATGGACATAGACTTTGTTTCCTGTCAATGAGACACTTTTCCCTAGTGGTGTTGCCTTGTAGGCCCCCAGTGTATGAGGAGGCTCTTGGCCCTCATATGACTGCTGAACTGGGGCGGGGGACTGTTATGTAGGGACACTTCACTCCAGAGGAGTGGGATGGAAGGGTTAGGGGGTAGAGGGTGGGAGGGCGGGACTGGGAAGGGTCGAAAGAGGACACTATGATGGAGATGTAACCTGAAGCAATAAATAAATAAATTTATTTTTAAAAAAAAGATAACTGGACTGAGGCTATACATGCCATCACACAGTTTGGTATCTGTGAGGAATCAGAAAGAACTAATAAAGGGCAAAAGTGAATAAAGAACATTGCGAAGTTTGACTATTGTAATACGAAGTCTCTCTCCCCTTCCTTGTGTCACATTTTAGTTTATTTGTATATCATGAGAAAGATTATGAAAAGTATCTTTTGAAGGTAATTGTGACTTAAGTCTACCTTTGTACTGAGTAAAGGCAGGAAGTGTCTGAACTAGGTTTTGAATGGTGTGTATAGTTGAACAAGCAAATACTTTCCTACCCCAGTTTACCATTTATGCCAGGGGCAGGGGAACCAAGCAGTATTCTTGTGTGTACCAACCAGGTTAAAAATTCTGAGTTAAAGAAATGCCACAGGCAAAGTATACCTTCATTCTTGTAAGCCAAACACAAGTCAGGCTTGATGAATCATAAGCTGAGTACTAATTCAGCTGGTAAATTCATAACTTTTGATGAGTCAGGTGCTGAATGGTAATTTTCTGTTTAGAAGTCAGTCTCTGCCAAAGCTTTCTTTGCCCTTGTTCCTAACCTCCCAACTATTTATCCAAGGATTGAGAAAATTTATAACAGCCAGAAGACATTTAATATAATGAGTATTAAGTTTGATTTTTAAATTTAAAATGTATTACTTGTAAAAACATGCAGAATAAACTTGATAGTTTTCAATTTTCCTGCTACATTTCAGAAAACAAGTATGACTATCTCCCTACTACTGTGAATGTGTCCTCAGAGCTGATGAAGCTGATTCTTTGTATCCTTGTGTCCTTCTCTGTTATAAAGAAAGGTAATTACAAAAATATTGTCTATTTGCTAAGTCACACCATCAGAAAACATTAGAACTGGCATAACATTGTTTAATTTAGTGTGAGCATAATTATGTTTTTTAGATAGAGAAATAGGATCTGTTACACAGAGTTGTATTGGAAGGAGGGGAGCTAGGAGATTTTCCATTTTAATTCCCAGTATCCTGCCCAGTGTTCTACCTCATCACTTGTTCCTAGGATGGTTTTACTCAGTGGGTTTTTATTAATTTTCCATCTCAGTTTCCCAGTTATGGGCTTTTACTCTTTCTTCTCATATGAGCTAAACACGGCTTTTAGAACATTAAAGTGCTTGCACAGGAAGTCTTTCACACCAAACAGTTTCAGTCTCTGATGAGTTAGTTGACTGCATTCATAACTTCATGAAATTTGTGCATTGCTTGAAGGACTTATGTTTAAATGCCTTTCTTTCTTCCTTCCTTTCTTTCCTTTCTTTCCTTCCTTCCTTCCTTCCTTCCTTCCTTCCTTCCTTCCTTCCTTCCTTCTTTCTTTCTTTCTTTGCATTTTATCTCTATCACAGCATGCCTTCCTAAGTCTCTGGAAGTCTGTAGCGGGAATAATTTCTAAAACCAGGATTAGTAAAAGTGAACCATCTCATATTGCCTGCATATAAATTTTTACTTACTAGTTCCCTTCTGTGATCACTGCTCAAGGGGAACGTGGAAGCATAAAGGCTTCATTTTTCTTTTCTACTTATTCTAACTTGTTGATCTCTTGGTTGTATGTTCAGAGAAGTAAAAATCACAAGTGTGTCTAGAGTCACCTTAAGTAATACTTCTTTGTGTTCGTAGGAATTATGATTCTGGTTTGCTAAGGGTCTGGCCAGTCAGTGTTCATTGACACAGGTGGGGACAAAAAGAGATACCAATAAATGCCATATTACTATTATTTTTTTTTTTTTTTTTTGCTTTTTAGGCTTGAAGTCACTTACAGAGGCAATTTAATTGATAGAATTGTACTATTAAGCAAGTTTAGTGTACTTTCAATGGAGCATAAACATTCTCAATGAAGATGATTGCTTGTTGCTTTCGATCATTCGTATATTTCTTTCCTCAGAAGATCATCAAAGTAGACATTTGAGATGTACTTCCTGGAAGGAATTCTCAGCTTTCATGAAGTGGTCCATCCCTGCCTTTCTCTACTTCCTAGATAACTTGATTGTCTTCTATGTCCTGTCCTATCTTCAGCCCGTAAGTAACAGTGTAATAGAGGAAATGCCATTGAGAGGACACAAAGAAGTGAGTCCCCAAATTGATGTTACTTTTTCTCATTTTCCACTGGGTTTTCTGAAGTTTTCTAGAACCATTTGAATACTGATGTGCCTGTCCATGCCAGATCTTCACATTGCTAATGATTTCCTGTGCTGACTATTGGAAAGAGTGGAGGTGCTCCCAGGCACCAGGACTCATAAGCCACCCTGATGTATGTAAATGATCAGTCTGTTTGAGCTATCTTCAGGACTTCCACTCAGACTTCCAGTATTCAGAAAATAATACAGTTGATGAACTCTTTGCTCTACTTGTTTTAATGTACTTTACGTATTATTTGTATGTATTTGTATCTGTATTTACTATATGACCCTTTTTTCTGTCATTTGTTTTACATTTATGTATGTGTTTATGCATGTATATGTGTACACATGTGCCATGACATAAAAGTGGAGGTCAGAGAATAGCTTGTGGATGTCAGTTCTCTCCTTCCACTGTATGGCTCCCAAGATCAAACTCAGGTCATCAGACCTGGCTCTAAGCACCTTTTCCCATCTTGTTGGCCCCTTTTTATGTTGATCTTATACACAGACTCTTCAAGAGTGTGAAACTATATCAGTTCAACTGATAATACTAGGAATGCTCACAGCTGGTACATCGTTTGTATCAATTTGGAAAGGCATTGGTAATCACAATTAAAAGTCCTCTGCCTGGGTGGTGACTCAGTGCCTTTAATCCTAGCTAGCACTTTGAAGGCAGAGCCAGGCAGATCTCTGAGAGTTTGAGGCCAGTCTTGTCTATATAGTGAGTTCCAAGACAGCTAGGGCTATGTAGAGAGATGATGACTTTAATTATAAATAGTATTTCTTTTTTTTTATTTTTTAGCATGTAATTTTTTTGTTTTTTTTTATTAAATACTTTATTTTTTTCTTCAAGTTACATCTCAGTCACAAACCCTTCCCTATTCCCCCTTCCTGTCACACCCTTCCACCCTCTTCCCCCCAACAGCTTCCCCTTTCAGTCCAACAAATGGTTCCTTCTCTTATAACAGTAAATACTATACAAAACAACAGAAATAAATATGCCACATTTATGAGAGTTAAATGGCCCAGTATACCTTCCCAATGTCCAGTTCATACATATTTGGCCCCTGACTTTAACATTCTACCATCTAACCATCTCCATGAGTTTAAAGTTCTATAACTGACTTAGCTTTCATACTAACTTGCATCACTATTATAACCATCTTCTTAGATATAGAACACCCTCTTGATTCCTAAACAACTCAAAATTTAACTATCAGACTCTAGCTGTCTATTCTTCAACCGCCTCAGAGACCTGAGAGGGATAAATATATCTGATTATGTAGGAAGTGCAGGGCCTGCAGCTTCCAATACTAAGAAATGACAAACCAGTGACTGCCTGGACAGTTCCCATTTTCTCTCCATACATTCCAGCATCAGTCTTCAGCCTTTTGGTCCTGTTTCTCTGACAGACATTTATTGTAGAGCAGAGATTATGAAGGACTTACCTACCCTGTCTTGGCAGAGCTAGGCTGTCGACTTCCCTGCTACCAAGTTTTGTCCTTTTTGGACAGCAGTCTGTCTGCAGTTGAAGCAAGGAGTTTTTTCATGCCAAGAGATAGGCTTGCCACTATTTCAACCATCTCACACTGGAGATTCTTCGATGCTTATCTTCTACTTGGAGTAGAATAGGGAGTGCTGTCAGGAGCTGATATGTCTCGATATCAAAAAAAATCTTAATTTAAGACAACATCTTTGAATGCCATATTCTGCAGATCTCTTGGGGTTTTTGAAGATGCCCTATCCATCTCTTGTATTTAGATAAGCAAATGTTGCTTGTCTCTTAACAACTTGATTACTGAGTAGCTTAGAGAATATCTGTGATAGACTGTAATAGTAGCTAACAAAGTGACATGCTTGCATGACTAGGAGTTTGTTTTTCTTAACTATCCTAAACAGTTTAAGACGGTTGGTATCAAGAGGCCAGAGCTTCACATTTCATTTTTAAGTATCTCTAGGTACGATACCATTAGGAAATGTTACCTTTAATTTTGTATCAATATACAAAGATCTATTCAAATGTGGTTAAATATACTCTTAATTTTGTATCAATATACAAAGATCAATGCCTATGTAGCCCAATACAATCTTAATATTACGTCCATATACAAGGGTCAATACCATTGTGGCCAACTATAATCTTAATTTTGTATCAGTATACAAAGATCAATACCGATGTAGTCCAATACAATCTTATTTTTGCACAATAAACAATGATCAATACCAATTTAGCCAAATATACTACTAATTTTGTATCAATATTCAAAGGTATAAGGGCATATTCAATAATCTGTCCCTTCTTCTTGATAAATAGTATTTCTATTGGCATTGATCCTTTATGTGAAACCTCCCAGATCTGTTTTAGAAATGGATGAAAAGGAGGAGCAACGGAACATAGTAGGAGTCAGGAGCTTGGCAGTGTTTTACATGGGGAAATTTGTGTAACTGAGAAGGCCCTGTTTGCTCTTGGCTTCAGTTTTTCTATTTATAAAATAGAAGAAACAAGGCTATACCAGCTTAAAGACAGTGACTTTGGCCACCTGAACACCTGTGTTCATGCCTTCTTCTAAATTCTTTTTTCCAGTTTTTCAGATTTGATCATTCCTATCACAGCAATATGATTATTCACATACAGTAATAAATATTACTTAATATTTTATTGGAAACCAATAAATTGGTACAGATTAGCTGTACATCTACACCCTTTCCTATGTGCCCAGTATTAAGCAAAACTGCAACTTCCTCCTTCTTCCGTATTTATTGCTTAGGTCTTCCTGATCAGCAACAACCATAGATATTATGAAACAGATTATATGGTTTATTCATTATATTTCTTGCCTTTTTCTACTTAAGGAATTAAATAAAGGTACATAGAAGTTGTAGGACAAAGAAGTACAGTTAGACTCATTCTCTAGTGTAAACATGGGAAACATGTTCAGGACCTGTCGAAGCATCCAGCCAGACTGACTAGTTACCTGCATTTACATGCTCCTGTGTGATTGATTGCTCAGGGCCACAACTTCTCTACTCTTACCAGCCACTTTCCTCATTACCCCTTCCTCTTCTCTTAACCTGAAGCTCATAAGTTATAGTGAGGTACACTGAGAAAATCCATTCAGTCTCCCACATAGACAAATAATATGTCATTGGGAAGCTAGAAGTGTTGATTACCCTCAGTCAATCGTTTATAAATATATGAATTTCATTTCAACAGGAAAACTGATTCAGTTTCTAAAATAACAAAAATGATTAAAGATGTGCTTACATATTCTTAGTGTATAAATAGGCCTAACATGTTCTCTTCTGTTTGTGCATAAAGTCAATATTAAATAACGATAAGGGGAGTGTATTAAGTAGTAGCTTAGTAGTAAGGTGCATGTCTCTTGTGCACAGCTTACTCGATTCCCAGAACTACAAACAAACATAATAATTTTTAAGAATTCTATAAGGTGCTTTGACAGCTGTTTTGTTTTTTTATTTTTTAAGTGTGCTTCATAAGCATGGTAACATTTCTAAACCTAATTCTTTAGAGTTTGTATTTCATGATCTACACATAAAGGTCATTTGTACAGGCATTGTCCAAACTTAAACACATATTGTCAAATCTTGGCAACAACTTGATCATATCTGCATAAATTTAACAAGCAATAAAAATGGAATTTAATCCCCTAGTGAAACAGCTGCCCTAATAACCCCTTCACTTTGTAACTAAAAGGCTTTTGTGTCAGTTAACTAGCAAGCTGGGAGGTTCTGAGGTCAGTGGTTTACTTGGTTTGTAATTGTATTTTCTGTTTCGTTCTAGGCCATGGCTGTTATCTTCTCGAATTTTAGCATCATAACAACAGCTCTTCTATTCAGGATAGTGCTCAAGTAAGTCACCGTGGAAGCATATATCGACCTTTCAAGTGGGCCAGTTAGCTTTTGATCATATACCCAGAATGCTGATTCCTCAGAACTCATAGGCCAAGATTTTTAGATACTTTGTTTATGCAATGTGTAAAGCAACTCTAGTGCTGTTTAAATCCTCTGCCGTCAGGTATATGAAATATCTTGAGCTTTTCAATAGTAAGGTATTTGCTTTCTATTTATTGGTATTTTAATTTTTAGTGTTTCTAAAAAATGTTCGTTTTGTGACAAGGTTTTTGAAACCCAGAATAGCCTTGAAGTCCTAGTCCACCTGCTTCAACTTCCCAAATGTTAGGATTAGTAGCCACATCCAGTCTGCACCTTTAACAAAATACTGATTTCACTCTTCTACAGCTATCAGTTCCTAACAGTTCCTTATGTAGAGACAGAACTTTGTGCACACCTGCTTACTCTATGCTGGGATTTCTTTTTCTCCCTTGAGTTTGCATAGGTCTTGTGTATGCTGTCAAAACTGTTGTGAGTTTGTATGTGTACCTGGCCTGCTGTATCGAGAAGACACTGTTTCCTTGAAACTTCACCACCTCTGGTTGTCACATTTTTTCTGCTACCTCTTTCCTAGTCAGTTCTAAGCCTTGGGAGGAGGGAGTGATATAAGTGTCCCGTTTAGAGCTGACCATTTCATAGAACTGACCATCTCATAGAGCTGACCGTCTCGTAGAGCTGACCGTCTCATAGAGCTGACCGTCTCATAGAGTTGACCGTCTCGTAGAGCTGACATCTTTCATTCTCTGAACTTTGACCACCTCTGGATATTTATGTTAAACACCATCTAATGCGAAAAGAAATCCCTCTGCTGAGGGTTAGGAGATGCACTAATCTACAGGTGTAATGATAAGTCAATAGGAGTCAATTTAGCAATATCCCCATTTAACAGAATAATAGTAGTAAATACTCCTATAGGGCCTATGACCTGCCTAGCCACAGGTGTTTGACCCTGGTAACAGCTCCAGATATGGGTTTCAACTTGTGGAGTGGACTTTAAATCCCATCAGAAGATGTTGGCTACACCTGTGACATATGTGCCACTATTGTATTAGCGGCCATGTATTGCCAGGCTAACAGTTATTGTATTTCTCAAGGATCACAACTGGGTAAGGTTGATGATTACTTTTCTCAGCTAATTTACTTTTCTTCTCTGATACCATACATAACACCTTCTGTAGAAAAAAATTAGTTAAATTTTTTAACAGTATTTATATTATTATTAATTGGTTTGGTGGCAGTAAATTCTTATCCAGACATTATAAATGAGCACACAGACACCACGTGGATTTTAACAAGCCTTGGCCTGAATTGTGCATTCCTAAGCTAGCTCTTAATTCTGTTACCCAAATATGGCCCCATATATACATACGTCCCCTTGGACTGCCATTCTCCACGATGTTCCTGGCCATGTGGAATGAGGTTTTTTTCTCTAACCCATGGTGTGTGCCTCTTCCTGCTCCTGGCTGGAATATCATCTTCCTGCTGCTAGCTGGAATGCTTTAATCCTCTGTCTAAAGTGCAGGCTTCCAGTGCTAATCCCAGGAAGTCCCACCTTTCTCTGTCTTTGCCCAATCTCAGGCCTTGGCATTTTATTTAACCAATCAGAGTCAATGTAAGTAACAAACAGCAAGCAGGACCAATAAATTAACATTTAGAATGCTTTACACTACCCCAACAATCTTCCAACACTATGAAAGCTAACCAGTATAAAACTTCCATAGAAGTTAGGATAGTACAGAGCCATTGGGAAAGGATGAAGGAGGGATCTCAAGGAAGAAGAGGTATAACACAGTGGCATAAGAATTAAAGGGGAATAACGGAACAGAAGGGGTTAAATGGGATGGAGAATTGGAGGACCTGTTAGAGGAATGAGTATGGGTAGGGGTAATAACACCAAAGACCTTTGAAAAAAGTCATATGGAAACTACCATAGAAGCTTCCTGAGATATATTCATATACACGTATATATGAGTCTAGATAGAGTTACCCTGTAATGTGACAATATCCCCACAAGACACTGAAGGCTAACAAAAAGGCAAGTGCCAAGAATGAGTTATCTCTCTTGAATTGTTGGCCAGTGATACTACTTTTTCTTTCTTTCTTTCTTTCTTTCTTTCTTTCTTTCTTTCTTTCTTTCTTTCTTTCTTTCTTTCTTGTCAGCTTGACACAAGCTAGAGTTATCTGGGAAAAGAAACCTCAGTTTGAGAAATGCTTCCATCAGATTGCCTGTAGGCAAGTCTTTGGGAGCATTTTCTTGATTCATGATTGATATGGAACTAAGAAGGCCCAACTCACTGCCAGCAATGCTACTCCTTGGCAGGTAGTCCTGGAAAGATAGAAGAAAACAGACTAGCCAAGTCATGGAGAACAAGCCAGTAAGCAGCCTTCCTCCATGATCTCTATTTAGTTCCTGCCTCTAATTTCCTGCCCTACTTAAGTTCCTGCCTGGGCTTCCCTCAGGGAGGAACTGTGATTATGTAAAACAAATAAGCTCTTCCCTCCCCAAGTTCCTTTTAGTAATGGTATTTATCATAGCAATAGAAAGCAAACGAGGACATCCCCCAGAAATTACAGGCCATAGCCAATGCTCTTGATTACCTTCCAGAAACTGCATTAATAGTATGCTGAATAGACCATGTACTTCACTCATAGAACATGGAGAAATCAGCTGATAAGTTTGTATCTTTTCTGCAGAACCCTATATAAACATAATTCTTTTTTATTGAGAGAGAGTGTGTGTGTGTGCATGATGTGGGTATGACAAAGTGCATGTGTGGTACTGCAACACACATGGAGATCAGAAGACAACTCTCAGAAATTGGTGATCTCCATCCCCTGTGGGGCCCATAAAACTCAGGTTGTCCTGCTTGTGTAGCAAGCCCTCTTACCTATGAGCTGTCCCACTGCCCAGATTTGTTCTTTTGAAGTGTAGCCACTAGTTCAGAGTGGAAACTGATGGGAGGTGTTGTGCCTCACAGGCTCGCTCCCTCACTAGTCTGTTCTTACTGTAGCATAGTTGTGTCTACTTGATTCTGGGAAATAGCTTTACTTTGGTATTGAGATTTTAGGACTAAGAATAAAAATGATCGATAATATTTTATCTACCAACTATAAGTTTTCTCCAATTTCATCAAGAAAAAGTAGTAGGAAAAGATCATTTTAAAAACGCCTAAATGTTGGATATACTAGAAGTTACAAAGTTAAGTACTGTTAGAACCAGCAAAAAAATGTTACTCAGTAATAGAATAATTTTCTCCTAAAGTTATTTATTTGACAAATCTTTATGATTTATCATCATAACTCTGTATCCCTGGGAGCTCACTCAGTGCTACTTGGAAATGTATTTTGTATGGTTTTCTTGAGAACGCAGGTGAGACTTTTCATTGTTTTATTCTCTGCACTGCTTTACTATCATTAAAATACAATAGAAACATAATAAAATTATTTTACCTGACACAATTTAACTTAAATGCTCTCCTAATAGGTAAGCTAATAATGGTAAATACCCCTAAGAATCCACAAGATTGTTCTAGAATGCCAAAAATTATGCCCAAGTCCCTTAAATAAAATGTAGTATTCCCATGTAACCTGCTAGATTTTCCCAAGTACTTAAATTAGTTATGCTGCCTAATATAATGTGAATGCTGTACAAGTAGTTTTGAATTATTATTTTATTTTTTGGTTTTTGTTTTCTTGAGACAGGGTTTCTCTGTGTAGCCCTAACAGTCCTGCACTCTCTTTGTAGCCAAGACTGACCTCAAACTCACAGAGATTCTCCTGCCTCTGCCTCCTGAGTACTGAGATTAAAGGCATGCATGCCTACACCTGGCTAGTTTTAAATTATTTTTCCTGCCTAATACAGTGTAAATATTCCGGCTTTATATTGTTTAGGAATAATAAAGTCTGCTTCTGAGCTATCTTTTGCAAATATTTTCAATCCACATTTACTGAATGTGGGTATAGAGTCAGCTCACTGGAAATACAGTAGTTCCCCTGTCACTACCCAAACTGGATGCTTGAAGAGTGCTGAACACTGCATAATGCAGGTTTTTTCTACACACACACACACACACACACACACACACACACACACACACAATTCCTTTTCATTTGAACTAAATAATTAACCACATACATCACTGTAACTTTTATAGTTTGAGATAGTTTGTATAGTGTTATAGTTTGTAACAGCAAAATTAGGACAGGTTTTTTTGTTGTTGTTGTTGTTATTTTTTTCAACTTCATGAACAGATTTTTTTTTTTTCTTGAGAGATCTTAGCAACCTTAATGTATTTTTTTTCCTTTCCCTATCAAGTTGAAAAATTTTCACCTTTTCACTTAGAAAAAACACCTTCCAGCATCTTTGGAAGGTTAAACTGTCAGTATCACACTTCCTTTGCACTTTGGGACTATTAAGTAAAATAAGGGTAATTTCCGTGCAAGCATTGTATATACCTCAGCAGTCTATCAGAGAGCAGACGAGTGCTGAATGACTGGCAGGAAGGTTACATACAGCGTAGAAACAAGGGCCAAAGGGTAACTCACATAGAGGATAGGGCAAAAGAGCAAGAGATTCTGTCACGCTCCTCACACAGTAGCAAGATGGCTCAGGGGTTAAAGAGATCTCCGTAAAGCCTGAGGAATTGAGATCAGTCCTCAGGACCCACATGGTAGAAGGAGAGGACAATTTCTACAAGTT
>CAJQZJ010031868.1:1450557-1527600 GCA_907164525.1 Lophiomys imhausi
CAGGACCCACATGGTAGAAGGAGAGAACAATTTCTACAAGTTGTCCTGAGGACCCACATGGTAGAAGGAGAGGACAATTTCTACAAGTTGTCCTCTGACTTTTACTTGTGCTTGTGTGCATGCACACAAAAAAAAATGTAGTAAAAGAGTTCAATCAAAACCAATTATCTTTTCATAGATTTTCATTTATGTGTTAAGCCTTATGAGACAAGAAGGTCACTTTGTAAAAACACACCTAAAACATAAACATAATTGTTACAAGATCAGAAGCCCTCAGCCATCTAGCTGCACTCTGAACATCAACCACACTGTCCTGCAGGGCAGGGGAGGGGTCTGCTCAGTGAGCCCCTGCTGTTCCACCAACTGAACATGAACCCAGCCATGGAGAGTCAAGTTGTCATCATGCACACGTCCTCAGCTGAGTAGTGTATGAAACATATTCTTTTTCTAAGACTATCCCATCTTTAGCCAAATTCTTAGTAATTTTTATCTTCCCTACAACATTAGTTTTGAGTCAATAATTATTTCCAGTGGCTACTTTTGACTTTATTTAAGGGCTTTTCCTTTAGATTCTTTCACAAGATCACCAGAAAATCTATAGCTGCCAGTATTAAAAACTTCTGGCAACTATAAAGTTCGTCATTTGTCATCCATGGTAACTCATTATATTTTTTTTTATCAATTACATATCTATTCTCTATCCCTATATTCTTTCCACTCATTACTTTCTGCTGCTTAATGTGTGTGTAGCACCTGTACCTTCAGCAATTTTGTGGCTGTTCATGGTTTTAACTTCATGTCACAGGACTGTGGCTTAACCCTATCCCTGGGATTGCAGTCTGTTTATGTGACAATCACATGTGAGAAGACATGACATACCGAAGTGCTGCTTCCTCAGCTAGCAAACACATTTATCAGTTTCACAGAATGAAGCTGTAGCATTCCAATCAGACTCATTTTTCCACATGAGTTTAGGATGGGTTTTAAAAGTTGTAGCCATCTAGGAGGAGGAAGATACACAAAGCCCTAACATGAATCTCTTTCTTATTCTTTCTTAAATGTATGAGTAGGGAAATCATTTATGTCTCACTTAGCTTTTTCCCTAAGAGAAGAAATTGCCTACACTGTCCTAGGTGCTCAGTAAATGCTCTAGTGATAACATTCCTATCACTTCCGGTTCTCACTCTTACATTTCTGCTTTTGCTTCACTTTCCCATCTTCTCCTGATGACTTGATCTTCAGACATTGGAGTTTTGGATTTCTTATCAGGGGCCTTACAGACTGTCCCAGCCTGAGAGAGAGAGACACTGTCTTCTTTGTTGCCTTTGCATAGATGCTTCTCTGCCATACCCCTACAAGTGCCCTTCCTCACTGTACCCCTGGAGCATATATCCCACATTCTGCCATCACTTAGCTCCATAGCTCTCCTGATTATAATGTAAGCTCCCTGGAGAGGGAGGTTAAATCTTTATCAGCCCATTTCCCCTGTTTATTATATGTCTTTTGAACTGAGTAAATTGACAAGTTGAATAACAGTGCATATCCTCTATATTTCACAACTTTATTATTGGGAAAAGCAAGTCAGTAAAGCTTTGTTGAGTTTTATAAGCAGAAATACTACCCAAGTATAAATTTTTTTCTTTTTCTTCCATCACTTTGCTATATGTAGCTTATTATTAGGCCTTTGACCTAGGAGCTAATGTCCTCAAAAATTTTGTGTGTCATGAAGTCCTTTGAGAAAGGGCTAGTCTCCTTTGGGGAAATGTATGTACATCAGTTACTGAGCTTATCCATGTTGCTTTTTCTGATTCTTGGAAGCTGATCTAAGGTCCTCTATCAGAAGTTACAGTGTATCACAATAAAAATCACTGTGCTAGAGGTCTAAGATAGCCCTGGAAGACAGACAGCCTGGTTACAGCTATGCATTGGAAGGCAATCTGTAGGAAGGAGAAGTTAAGAAGTTTGTAAGGCATTCTGAAAGTGAATAGAAGGGTCAAGTTTGAGACACAGTCCTATCAAGTTTATAGTGCATTTGAGTTGTAGGGAATGCTAGCAACTATTCAAGTTTCAGAATTTTCAGTAGAACAGTTAACAGGGGCAAAAGATGGGGTGGAAAAAAATGTAATGTGGTAAAATCTTGTTTTCTCCCTTTTTGGATAGGCGGCATCTGAATTGGATACAGTGGGCTTCCCTCCTGATTCTGTTTTTGTCTATTGTCGCCCTAACTGCCAGTACCAAAACATCACAGCATGACCTGGTAGGACATGGATTTCATCACGATGCCTTCTTCACCCCATCCAATTCCTGCCTTCATTTCAGGAGAGAATGTTCCCTAAGAGATAATTGTACAGCCAAGGAATGGACTTTCTCTGAAGTCAAGTGGAATACCACAGCCACAGTTTTTAGTCACATTCAGTTAGGCTTGGGTCACATTCTGATCATAGTTCAGTGTTTTATTTCTTCCATGGCCAATATCTATAATGAGAAGATCCTGAAGGAGGGGACACAGGTCACCGAAAGCATCTTCATACAGAATAGCAAGCTTTACTTCTTTGGCATTGTTTTTAATGGGCTGACCCTGGTCCTTCAGAGCAGTAACCGTGATCAGATTCAGAACTGTGGGTTTTTTTATGGCCACAATACATTTTCAGTAGCCCTTATTTTCGTGACTGCCTTCCAGGGCCTTTCAGTAGCTTTTATCTTGAAGTTCTTAGATAACATGTTCCATGTCTTGATGGCCCAGGTGACAACTGTCATCATCACAACAGTGTCTGTCCTGGTCTTTGACTTCAGGCCCTCCCTGGATTTTTTCCTAGAAGCTCCATCAGTCCTTCTCTCCATATTTATTTATAATGCTAGCAAGTCTCACCATCTAGAATGTGCACCTAGGCAAGAAAGGATCCGAGATCTAAGTGGAAGTCTTTGGGAGCGTTCCAGTGGGGTAAGTTGTAAATGCACCTTCTGCTTATTCTTACATTTAAAACACATGTATTCAAGAAAGAATTAGCATCAGTCTATCTGATGGTGTATTAGCTCTGTGTGACTTACAGGAGTCATGTGCTGGACTTCTGATGCTGGCAAAGGCTAGGTAAACCATAGTGTCTTGAGGATTTTGTGTGTTAACTATATAATTGTATAACATTGAACCACAGACCCTCCATTGTCTCATCCTCTCTCCCCTACATTGATAGGTAGAGAGTGAGCTAAATGGTTGATAGACCATAGGTAAAAGAACTGGTAATGGAGAAGTATGGTCTGACTCCTAGCTCCTTGCTTTTTCTACTGCACCGTGGTTGGAAGAAGGAAGTTAATCTTTTATATTGATACATCATGTGAAACGGAAAACCTGGTACCATAATCTTCCCTGTAGTTATCTGTTTATTTAACTTAAAAATGATTTTTTAACAAGAGCTCTCTCATAAAAGAATATACTCTTTAAAAAAATTCAGTAATTCTGAATTTATAGTTTTTATTAACACAAAGATAAACTATTTCACATCATGAGCCATTTTACTCTTTAGGAAAATCTGTCACTTACTAGGTTCATACTAAACTTCTAGGTGTTGTATCTCTGAGCTTTTGATACAACACATTTCAAGATTAAAAAAATAAGCTCTGTGTCCTAAACCCCGGAGTCAGCAGGAGTGTAGACTCAAAAGTCCTCTGTTCTTTCCAGTGGCCTGATAAAAACTGCTAATCTTAATTTTTAAGGAAAATAAAATCACATTAGGTACCAAAAATCCTGAGTCATTCACCATCTTTTAATCACTTCCCTTCAAGACCAGCAGGTGGCGCTATTGGTCTGAGTTAAATGAACACTTTTTTTTTTTTTTCATTAAAAAACTTTTTTTAGATTGAATTTATTGGGCTGGAGAGATGGATCAGCTTGTTAAAGGCTAGGCTCACAACCAAAAATAGATTTATTTTATTGTATGTGTATGAGTGTTTTGCTTGTGTGTCTGTACATTTGTTTGCATGCCTTGTGCCCTCAGCGGTAAGAAGAGGACATCAGATCCCCCAGGGACTAGGTAGTTGTGACACACCATGTGGGTGCTGGAAACGCAACCTGGGTCCTCTGCAAGAGGGATAAGTGCTCTTAAGCACTGAGGTGTCTCTCCTGGCCCCCCTTTATTTTGTGATCATTTCATGTGCTTCTAACTGTAGCATTTCAACTCCTTATTTTGATGAGATTATATTCACAGTGTACAAAGTAAAATTCATAAGTCAGTGACTAAACCTTTGATTTATGTATTTAGTAAGGCATTCTTTTAGTGATTGTTGAAAATGAAACATCTCTAATTCTAACTAATGATTTCATTTCATGTTCCTCTTAGGATGGAGAGGAGCTGGAAAGACTTACCAAACCCAGGAGCGATGACTCAGATGACGACACTTTATAATTATCCCTGGTTGGTTGACATCTCCACAAACTGTTTGCACATTTTTAACATTTGTGGCAGTTGTCTTTTCTGATAAACTGATGATGTTTGAAAGCATAATACTCTTTACATGTATCTAACCACTGCATACACAGCTCCACCCAAGACTTCGAGCAGCCACAGGGTAGCAGAGTTCTGAGACACGAACACAGGACTGTGAGTAACTCAGTACTCGATGAGTCAACAGGATATAGATGCATATATGTTGCTAAGCCTCCAGGTTCCAGAAATCATGTTAACTAGACCCCACAGAAACACAAATGGAGACAGTTTGCCAGATACTAATTATTGTGTCATGTCTGCCTGCCTGCCTGCCATGGTCTCCTCTCCTCTCTTTCTCTGTCTCTTCTCTCATTGTTATATTGTCTAGGTTGTCCCTCGGATTTTGAGGCCTTATAATAGTCATTTTGCTTTTATTAAAGCAGTAAGACTTTAAATTTTTGGCTGAAAGGCCTAAGTATTTGGCTGGGCCATAGATTTTGGATAACATCCTTTGTGATAAATATTTTTAAAACTATTCTTCAGAAAGAAATTTTCAAATTTTAATTTTGTTGGAACTTATAAGAAATTGTATTCTTAATATTTTTAAGCTTTATTTACATGAAAGTTGGTTGCCAAGTTATAGTTACCACTTGTATTTTAAATCATCTGAGCCATTGTGGGTTTGTTTGTTCGTTTGTTTACTGCATCCTCAGCTTGTACATTTACACAATCTTGACATTACTTTTTTATGTTGAATTACTATGTTGAGAATCAAGTTGTTTATTTTTGAGTTATTAATTGACCCTTATAACTGTTAGCTTTGTATAATATACTATCCTACAAATCAAGACCCTTGTTTTAGGATGCCTTTAGAAGAATCGTTTAGTAAAATAATAAATTACTTTCAATGAAACAGAATAGTGTTACTCTAACAGAGGGCCAGTAATCAGTAAGTCACCTCCTAATAATAGTTTATACTTACAAAGCATGGTATTTTTCAAGGTATGTTTGCATGCAGCTTATTGACTCTTCATTGGTAGAGCAGCCATGTGACAGACAATTGAAAAGAAAGAAAATAGAATGCTTTGTCCCAGGTCTTACAGCTGAGTGGTGATAGAAACAAGCTTCAAGCCTGTGTGTTTACAAAGTCCTACATTGTAAATGCGAATTATAAGCCACCATGCAGTTTGCACATTCCTTCTTCAAGTTTCCATGTATTTATATATAAGATACTGCTATTATTATAATCCACCTGTCTACCCAGAATAATATAACTAACAATCATTGCTAAAACGTTTTAATTAAAATAATTACTAAACATATCTTGTGTCTGTACTCTGTCATATGAGGTGAGATGTGGAATGCTTTTAAATTTAAAAAATAAAATGGAATAAGATAAAAACTCAAGCAACTTAAAGCTTTGTCTTTGACTAAGTCTTGGTGTCGAAAGAATGATTAAATTTTCTACCTTATAATAGGCATTCTCACCAGAGTTACATGAAATGAGAAGGTTATATCCACCAAGGTGATTGATTTTAAAGATGAGGAAAAGAAGATAGAACAGGACCTCACTTTTAGGAACAAGAACATACAGATCATCTTCCTGAAATTAGAGAAATGTCACCTACAGCACAGTCTAGCCAGTATCATGTCAGTGGTGTGAGTCTATTTGAATTTTCCTAGTTACAGTTACTGTTTTGCGTTGTTACATTTTGGAAAACATTCATTGCTCACTGTCAGGTTTACTGTGTTAACTACTTCCTGAAGGAGCTGGGGTGGAAATAAAATGTCAAACAGAAGCACTGGAGTACTTGAGGGGCATCACTGTTTTCAGAAGGATGGTGTGAAGGTGAGAGGTCCAGAAACGGTTTCCAGGTTCTATTGGAGTGAGAGGATTATATGACCTCAAAAGAACAATTGTCACACAGAAAAGGAAATAGGCATGGTTGCTACTCCAGGAACTAAATGGCAGTGAGGTAGCAGGGTGACCCTTATACACAGAGGATAAAGATCCCAACGAATGATATTTCTCAACAGTGGGCAAAGAAGCAAGAATGTAACTACTGGTTATGAAAGGAAAGGGGTAGCTTACACCAAGATCCCAAGTCCTTGCTTCTTGCTCCATAGGTTTTCAAGATCTATGTAGGAAGTGGCCATGTAAGGGCATAATTACTCAACTTACAGCTAAGGATTGTTTTTTGTTCTGCCTCTAAATCCCTGTATGGAAGTCCTGTTGCCTATGAGGTAGATATTGTTATAATGCACTTTTGGCTACTTTATTGAGTTCTTTTTCCTACCACCCTTCTCCACCCCAATCCCTTCTAACCCCCCCAACACTTGGTAGGAGAGAAAGGAGGATAGTGGGGAAAGGGGTTGTCAATGTCATTAGACTACTTCCTGCTGATTAGGCAAGGTCCTTGAGGCATGTTTGATCTTCGTCATCAGGATATCTCCAACCAGCAATCCAGCAACCAGCAACAGGAGGAGGAGCAAGCAGCAACCACAATAGTGCAAGACCAAACAGCAACCATGACAGGAGCAAGCAGGAGCAGGCCACCGCAGGCCCTCTTGGGAGCTCTCGGACTTATGTCCTCTCAAAGTCCCCAGAGTTCTACATGTAAACTATCTTCAGTTGGCAAAATCATGCTCCGGCCAGAGCAGGCGACAAATCATAGATAGCTGTTGAGGTCAATCTGAAGCAGCCCCATATCCCCCACACCTGGGATTACAACAAAAGCACATTCCCATAACATTTTCATGTTTTTAAAGACATCAAAATTCTTGCTACATGTAGCTTTGCAACTGCTAATGTTGTAACTCTTTTTCTCTGTGTAAGCCAACTGGCTGGATGTGCTCAGATCCTTCTTGGTGCCTTTCCCCTTTACCTATAATGATCGTATGTATGAACCCTTACCATTCTAAGCAGAGAAGGCTAAACATAATGGGTAAAGGGTGATTTTTCCCTCTCTAAATCCTAGATCAGAATTCTTGAAAATGAGTAAAATATATTTCCATTTTTAATGGAAACGTAATAAAAGTTTCAACATGGATTTTTATTTACTCATTAAAGTGCATTCAAATGTTGTAAATGAGAGGTTTTTCTATGCCCACCCTTGCTCTGAATAATGACATGGAGACCTTTATATTTAATAATAGCTTTCGGCCTTATAGCTGGGCAGATACTCAGCTATTCTAACCTCACAGTATTGGCCTGGCCTGCTTCCCAGCCACTTGGCCCATTACCGACCATCTTAGTCTCACCCTGGCTGCCCCTTCTTCATCCATGTCCCCATGCCCGCCTTCCTTCAGTGAAGAACAGTGATATGAAAGTGTAACCCAAACAAATCTTTTCCTCCCCAACTTTTGGTTCTGGTGTTTTATCACAATAATAGAAACCTTAACTGAGAAATTGGTACCAGGATTGTGGGGTATTGCTGTGATAGACCTGACCATGTTGCTCTAGGGAAGATTGTGGAAGGCCTAGAAAAGACATAAGACATTGAGTGTTAAAGCTCAGTGGGCTGTTTAGGGTCTTGGAATATAAGAATGCAGACAACAGTGCAGGCAATGGAAGCCTGGCTTGTGAAGTGTCAGACAAAAGCAAAGACTACCAAGCCATTTGTGTGGAGAATCCATGGTGTCTGATCAGCTGGAGCTGAAGAATTGACTATAACAAGAGACCAGAACCACTTCATTTTACTGAGACAATTTGATTGTTGGTCATCTGGAGCTAAGGAATTATCTGTGATTAATAAGAAACCAGTCTATGAGGTGAAATCTTCTGGGAAGTATTTCCTGAGAGTCAGCACCTGGAAGCTGTGTTCCAGAGGTGGCCAAGGTTCTACCTCACACTGTCATTCCCATGTCATTATTATTTTGTATTGCAACATTCAATCTCTTCTAGTTATCCTTTAAACAAAGAATGGGTTGTTATGAGTTATAGTTACTCTACTATAGTATAGAATATTAATGCCAGTTCTATATTACTATATATATATATATATAGTATAAATATTAAATCTATAACATACATATAATAGCATACTTATATAATTATAGTAGATAATATATAGATATTACCTAGTAATATCTATATTATTATTTTTATTAGATGTGTTTAAGGTACCCAGTTTCCAATCACCCTCTGTCACTCCCCACCACACATCTCTACTAGTTAGATTCCATTATCAGATCAAAATTTTAAGGTCCTGTATGTGAAAGAACATGTTTTTTTCCCCTGTGAAATGGTATCTCATCATTATTTAACAGCTCTTTCCCTCGCAGCTGAGTATTAAACAGTGCTTAATGTACATAGTAACATCTAGCTTTCATCTTTTGAGAAGTGTTTGGATCCTTATTTCCTCAATTTTAATTTTAATATGTATGTGATGTGAAGTGTCCTTGTTTCTGTGCATTTTTGAATTGTGTAAATGCACAGTGGAGGGTGTACATGCAAATGTGTGCACATGAATATGGAGGCCTGAGGCTGACATTAGGTGTCTATCTTGATTGTTTTCCACCTTATTCACTGAGGCAGGGTATCTTATCTGAACACCAGGCTCATTGATATGGCTTACATGGCTAGTCAGCTTGCTCTAGAGATTCTGTCTCTACCTTAGATTCTAGGAATCCAAATTGCTGCCCTTGTGCTTACTGATTGTGTAGCAAGCGCTAGAACTCCTAAGCTGTCTCCTATAGCCTATTTCCCCATTTTGAACTTGGATTATTTTTTTTTAGTGTTGTTGTTGTTTGAGACTTGGGTTTTGTTTTAATGTTGATTCTCACGTATACTGGACAGAGGAATAAATAGCTGGCAAATATTGTTCCCAATATCATTGTCTCCTCACTCTGTCTCCTTGGCTGTGCAGAGCTTATTTTGCTATAATACCATGTGTGTGGGGATTGTTTTGTTGTTTGTTTTGTGCTTCTTTTGGCTCTTTTAGAAAGAAAAAGCTCTGTGCCTATATCCACATTTCAGAGTGTCTCCCTTTCTAGTAGTTTCAAAGTTTTAAGTAAAATTCAGTATTCATCATAAATTAGGTATAGAGGGAACATATATCAGCATAATAAAGGAGGCACACATACACATATATGTTCACACATATGCATCCAACATCACATTGAGTAGAGAAAACCAGAAAGCATTCCCTTGCTTATCAGTAATAACACTCAGATGTCTACTTAATGATATGCAGTATTATACTGCAAAACTTAAGACTCTAAGTCTTTCAGAAATTGGAAAGGAAAAAGAATATAAAGCACACAAAATGGAAAGGAATAAGTAAATGTTTCTTATTTTCCAGATAAATATGATTCAATCCATAGAAAAGCCAACAGATTGAGTAAATGGTTAAATGGAAACAAAAGAGGAAGGATTGAATGGGGTTAGGGTTGAGAGAGCAAAGTAGAGGAAGGAATTCTGTAACCAAATATTTTTATTTATAAGCCCTTATATTGGTACCTAACAAATACCTATCTACGAACACCTAACTAACCCTATTTTAATTTCCTTAAAAGGATATTAATATTCTTAGCGTAGGTCCAAGATAACTTGATTTAAGGCAGTCACAGCAGGCAGTCCCTTTCAATGGTTGTGTCTAATATTGCCAGTTCGCAAGGCTAGATTATTTCAACCACCAAATTGGGACCAGTTTATAAAGTCAGTCTGTTCCAACTGGCAAACTGAGGGCTGCTCGAGCGGCTTCTAAACTCTGCTCACCTCACTGTCCAATGGGCCTGACCTTGTCCATTCGCAAGGCCAGTTTATTTCAAGTCAGTCTGTTCCAACTATCAAACTGAGAGCTGCAGCGGGGGGGGGGGGGGGGGCGCTTCTAAACTCTGCTTGCCTCACTCACTCTCTGGCACTCTGGAACCCCAAGACAGACACCTTTAAGGAACTGTCTCTCCAGCAGTCCTGTTCTTTCTTCAGCTGATGTCCTCTCACAGCTTGTCTGGTTTCTTAGCCACTCCCCTTCAACAGGGCAGTACAGAGAGCTATGGTCTCAACTGCCCTCTGTCCATTTCAGCAAGCCAAAGGGGACGCCAAGCTTTATATGTTGCCAGATGCCAAGTTGAACTACATACTAATTCACTAAAAAGGCCTAACTTCTATCACAGAGTTCAGGAAGGGATAAGTAAGTACCATATAATGAAGCAACAATGTCCCTATACACAGGCTAACAATAGTCCAGCAGCATGAAAATGTACATACATCTTTTGGAGTTGTTTGCAAGCAGAGTCCCAAAGACCTTTACAGGTTATTCCAATGCTCTTGGACTCCCCCCTCAGAACTTGACATTAGGACACTATTGCTGAAGACTCTGTGTAATGGAGTCACAGAACATGAAGGTACCAAGCTCCTACAGACCTAGAAGCTTCCCCCTAAGTTTTCATAATGCTGGAAAGAGGATGCATGCTACTAGAGGAAAAAAGTAATCATCCTCATCCAGCTTTGAATAATAGTAATCTTCAATCATGATTATCTGGTAATGCATGCTAGACTGGTGTAAGAGTGACATGAATGCTATGGGAGTAATCAACATTTTCTGATGGGAATTAAGGTCTACCTCATAAGTTAACACCTGTAATTATTTTCAAGGCATGAACCTATGGCTAGACATGTCACTGACCTTAGGGGAGAATATTCTACTATGACTCTACTAAGTATTCATTAAGCTGATTATTATATCCATAAATTAGTGAATAAGTCAATCTTCATCATAGAAGCTT
This sequence comes from Lophiomys imhausi, assembly GCA_907164525.1. Taxonomy (NCBI): domain Eukaryota; kingdom Metazoa; phylum Chordata; class Mammalia; order Rodentia; family Muridae; genus Lophiomys; species Lophiomys imhausi. Next base: position 1,461,708 of record CAJQZJ010031868.1, read on the forward strand.
CTTTTTATAGTAGATGTTGATTAACAGAGACCCACAATTGGATAAGGTGCAGAGAATAAGAGACTATGGAATGTTCAGCTTAAATGAGAGGTCTGTATCATAGGCCCTTCCTCCCTAGAATTAGGGATCATTGCAGAAGAGGAGCCAGAAACATTGTAAGAGCCAGAGTGCTAGATAACTACATGGAAATAGCATTTTCCAGACACAACAGGAACATTGCACATATGATCTCACAGCCATTATGAGATCATGCACAAAACCTGCCCAAACTCAAGCTAGACAAATCCAAACATGAAGAGGGGAAGTAAGCACAAAATCCTAAACTCAGCTATTGACAATTGATGACTGCTAGGAGATAGCTAGCTTTCTTTAAGAGTATAATTTGGGTAGGTCAGCCATACAGTGGAAAGCCAAGAGAATAAAAGTAGCACAAACTGTCATTGATGGGTAGGTAGATATAATAGTCTTTTGAGTTGCTGTGATAGAATATCATGACCGAAGGCAATTTATAAAAGAAAGAGTTTATCTTATGGAGCTAGATAAGAGTCCATCCCGGTGGGGAGATATGGTGGCAGTTGTATAAAGCTGATGAAAGCTTGAATCTCCAATTGCAAGCATGAAGCAGACAGAGGGAACTGAAAGAAGAGCAAAGACTATATAATTTCAAAGCCCATCCCCAATGACATATATTCTCCAGCAAGGCTACACTACCAAAACCTCCCTAAACAATGCCACCAACTGGGCACTAGGTATTCAGACACCCAAGCCTATGGGGAAAAAGTCCTCATTCAAACCATGAAGGGAAGAGAGGTAGATCTTAGGAGTCTTATTCTGCTTCTTTCTTCAGTCTTTCAAAGTTTTCAGTGTACAAGTCTCTCATCCCCTTTGTTAAACTTTTTTCCACAATATTTAATTGGGGGTGGGGATGTTGTGAATGGGATTTTTTTTTCTTTCCCATCTGTTTGTCTTTGGTATTTATGAAAGCTACTGATTTTGATATGTTAATTTTATAATCTGCCTCTTTGCTGAAAGTGTTTATCAGCCTTAACAGTTTCCTGATGGAGTCTTTGGCTTTTCTTGTATATAGATTCATGTCTCTTGCAAATAGGGATATTTTGACTTCTTGCTTTCCTATCTGTTTCCCTTTTATTTATTTTTCTTGTCATGTTGCTCTAGGCCAATATGAAATAGGAGGCAAGAATGTAGTTTAGTTCAGCACAACTAAGTAGCCAGTGTTGGTTCAAACTTCTGGAGTCTCACCCTAAGTAGTTTATTTTAGGTATATTTAAGCACAGTGCTATTTGGCGAAAACTTATTTGGGTGATAATTAACTAGATCCCATGTGTACAACAAAGCATACATAAATCTCTTTGAGGAACAAAGTAAGCTAAATACAGATCGGACATGGCTGCATTGAAACTGTTTTCAAAGTTCACAAAGATAGGTTCTGTAGACTAACAGAAAAACGAGTGTACGATAAGGGTCTGGGGACAAAGTGATAAATTATTCTCCAACAAAGAAATGAGTCAATCCAAGCCAGATTAGCATATATAAAGCCAGGTTTACTTGATGCAGATCTCAGGCAGGTTCACTGGTCCCAAGGATAGAGGACAGGGAAGTTGCCATGGGGAGGAAAACAGATGGGAGGTGGAGGAGAAACATTGAAAGAGTATGTGCACACAGGGAGAGAGAAAGAGAAAGGGAGACCAAAATGCCTGGGTTGTATAGGAAAGAGCTTCTGGGGGAGGGGAAGCTCAGCCATTTGGCTGGAAAGTTCAGGGTAGAAGACAGGGTATGCCACCTTGCTCTGTAACTGGTAGGGACTGAGGGATGCTGGGAGCTCCTGGAGGCCAAGTTCACTTTGGTATATTAAATAGGCACCTCTGCCACTTGTCCTGGGTTTGAAACCCAACACAAAGGACACCAGGCTACTAAACATGTCCACTCCCAGCCTTCTGGGCGAATAAGTTTATACACTCTTTCCTTCCTTTAAAGGAACAATCCTGTGTGTTTAACATTCCAGGTTCCCCTAGTACTTATCTGAGAGCACAAAGACCTCGGTGCCTCCTACAAAACCCAATATAACCACTATGGAGGCTTTTCACATTTTTAAAATAGAACTATCAAGAACTATGATAGTATCCATTTATGCCATTCCTAAAGGAGTCTTACCCTACTACAGATACCTATATATCTGTGCTTATTGCTGCATTGCTCTCAGTGGCAAGAAATGACAAACAGTGGGATTTTATTCAGCCATAAAGAAAAATGAAATGAGATTTGCAGGAAAGTGAAGCACACTAGATTATATTAAGAGAATGAAAGAGAATATAATGTATTTTCATAGAAGGTGAAGAAATGAGATGTGGAGGAAACATTGTAAAGCAATATAATATATGTGAGATAAAAAGTAAAGGCACCAAGTGATGGGTGGGTGAGTAGAAGGGTACATGGGAAGACCAGGAGGATGGGGAAGGAATAGAGAAGAAAATCTCTACTTTTGTTTAAAATTTTGTTTAAATATATATATAATGATACTTAATATTGTTTATGACAACTGGAAAATGAAAATAAGCAATAAGAAGGAAGGTAAAGACTTCCTACTACGATGTAAATATACATATGTATGGGTTTGTGTGCATATAAATAAACATGCCTCCTACCCCCAGGGTAGGCTTTTACCCTGCTGCGCAGATGTCTTTTTTAGCAGTTTCCTTATGTTCATGTTTTCTCTTTACTGTATGCATTCCAATGTCATTTGCTGACAGGTGTAGGAAGAATATTCCTCATCCTGTCCCTCTATGCTTGAATACTGGTTGATGGTCTTTGACATAGATACCTCAAGGAGGAAGAGAAACAGAAGCTATAGAACTTTACCATTGAAGGGACCATGGCTGTTTATTTTTCCTCTGTATTGATTTGAAACTCCTGTTCCACCAAGATAGAAGTATACCATCCACGTATATGAGGCAGTGTTTCACTTGGGTTTTGCTTTGCTTGTCTGTTTCAGAGTAAGCCCCCTTACCTTGATAAGTCGGGTCACATGAAATGCCTCAAGCAGCTTAGTTCTGTTTGCTGCTGTAAAGATGATGACTAGAATTTTCATTATGTTAAGACTTATATTTTATAGCTTTTAATATTCATTATGTGTGTACTTTTAATAGATGAACTATTTTTATATTTTAGGCTTAATACTTTTCATATTGTATTGTGGTAGAGGTTCAGATTTCTTTGGAGGCACAGTTGTATTGAATGAATACATTTTTTGTTTTGGTCTCAAATATGGGATGTATACCATTGAAAAACAGACTTGTGAAAGAAGCGTACAAAACATCCTGATAAAAGAGCGCATGATGGGAGGAAGATGGCGGCGACCTACACTGACGCATTTTGAATGTGGGGGAAAAAAGAGCCATAAAAAACACAGAGTTATTGGGCACTGTGCAAAAACCGGAGGGGCTAGACCCCCCCCCCCCGGAACACTCACAGCGTCCAAGGGACTGTTAAAAGTCCCAGGGCAAGGCTCACTCCCCATCTCTCGCAGACACTAAACCCGGGATTCAGGAACTCCCATTTGGAGAGGCGCCTGGTAAGATCGATCCCAACTTACAGCAGGCAGAATCAGGGTCCACTTGGCCATAGATCGCTGGCCTATTGGGCTCCCCACACATCAGGTTGAACTTATACCCACTTAAAAAACTTTGCGAGATAGTGGAAGGCTTAGCAAGGAACAAACAGGGGGCTCAACGGGTGGTCCGCAGCCGCTCATGAAGCAGAGGGCAGGAGGTTCCGAGAGAGCGCAGGAAGCTGGGAACACAAAGGCGGGAGGGAGGGGCTGAATCCCGCACACTCACGGTAGTGCTGCTGGGGAAGGAGCACGGCTAGCAGGGCCAAATCCCCGCGAACCCACGGCAGGTCATCTGGGGAGAGAGACAGGCATGGGCGGGGCCAGGGATCCGTGCACCCACGGCTGAGCTGCTGGGACGAGAGGTCCACTCAGGCAGCCGGAGGATCCGGGGCTTGGGGTACCCACAGGACCCGTGGCGGCGCAGACAGGAAGGGAATCAGGCACAGAGTCCAGCCCTGTGGCAAGAAGCCTAGAGAGAAACCAGAAATCGTGTCCATAGCTGTATCCTGGAAAATCCAGACATATTAGGTGTGGAGCCAGACCCTGTCAGCCTCCGTGACGACAAACAAAGCCCACAGAATCTGTGCCTGGGCAAACAGGCCCATACTATCAGAACCATTACAGGCTGATAACTCAGAGTGCAACATAGGGAAGTCTGAATTGGGAGCAGTGAAACAATCCTGGTCCATTACTCACAACCTGGGAATAGGCTGCACCAGCTCACAGAACCTCAGGCGATTAAAACCACAGTGACCCTGAAATCCCCCTGTAAGCAACAACAGATAGCCAAGTAACTCGTCCCCTGCACCAAATCATCCACTGTGGTTCCAAGGACAGAAAACAGACAGCTAAATGCATCCAATGGCGAAAGGTCAAAAAAAAAATAGAAATCAAGGAATTATGACTCCAACAAAGCAGAATCATCCTAGCTCATCCAATTTGGATGACCACTCACCAACAGAAACACATGAAAACATTGACAATTCTGCAATATGGAAAGTGATAGAGTCCCTGCAAGAAGAACTTAAATCTATGAAGGAATTCAAAGAAGCCACAATTCTACAAGTCAAAACAAGGAACAACACCATTAAAGAGCTCCAAGCCAAGGTGACAGAGCTTGAACAGGAAAAGGACAAAGCCATGAAAGATTTTCATACAAAAATAAGCAAGCTGGAGAAGGAAATGTACAAAACGAACAAAACCATACAGGACATGAAAATAGAAATAGAAACAATAAAGAAAACACAGTCAGAGTTAAAAGAGGAAGTGGAGAACCAAGGGAAGAGAACAGGAACTACGAATGTGAGTATCAACAATAGGATGCAAGAGATGGAAGACAGGATCTCAGGCATGGAAGATTCAGTGGAAGAAATCAGTACAACATCCAAAGAAAATGAGAAGGTTAAAAAATCTCTCACCCACAACATCCAAGAAATCAGGGACTCAATGAAAAGACGGAATCTAAGAATTATAGGTATAGAGGAAAGAGAGGACTCCCGACTCCAAGGTCCAGGAAATATCTTCAACAAAATCATAGAGGAAAACTTCCCAAACCTGAAAAAAGAGATGCCAATAAAAATCCAAGAGGCTTACAGAACACCAAACAGATTAGATCAGAAAAGAAACTCCTCTCGCCACATAATAATTGAAACCCCAAATGTACAGAACAAAGAAAGAATATTAAAAGCTGTAAGAGAAAAAGGTCAAGTCACATACAATGGCAGACCCATCAGAATTACACCTGACTTCTCCCCAGAAACGTTAAAAGCTAGAAGGGCCTGGTCAGATATACTACAAGTCCTGAGAGATCATAGGTGCCCAGCCAGACTACTTTACCCAGCAAAACTCTCTATCAACATAGATGGAGAAAACAAGATATTCCATGACAAAATCAAATTTAAACAATATCTACCCACAAACCCAGCCCTACAGAAAATCCTAGAAGGAAAATCCCAACCCAGAGAAGAAAACTCCACCCAAGAAAACAAAGGGAATAGAAAACCCCTCAGCAACTAAACCAAAAGAGGCACAGGACCACCACCTATACCAAACTAATGGGAAATAACAACCCCAGGTCACTAATATCCATCAACATCAATGGACTCAACTCCCCAATAAAAAGACACAGGTTTACAGAGTGGATCCGCAAGCAAGACCCTTCCTTATGCTGTATACAAGAGACACATCTAACTACGAAAGATAGACACTGCCTCAGAGTAAAGGGCTGGGAAAAGGTTTTCCAAGCAAATGGACCCAGGAAGCAAGCTGGAGTAGCCATCCTAATATCAAACAAAACAGACTTCCAACTGAAGTTAATGAAGAAAGACAAAGAAAGGCACTATATACTCATTAAAGGGAATATTCATCAAGAGGAAATTTCAATACTGAACATCTATGCCCCAAATACAAAGGCACCTACTTTCATAAAAGAAACACTTCTAAAACTTAAAGCGCACGTCGATCACAACACATTAGTAGTGGGAGACTTCAACACCCCACTCACAACAAAGGACAGATCATCAAGACAGAAGACAAACAGAGAAATATTGAGTCTAACAGAGATCATGAAACAAATGGACCTAACAGATATCTACAGAACGTTTCACCCAAACACAAAGGAATACACCTTTTTCTCAGCACCCCACGGAACCTTCTCCAAAATCGACCACATAATTGGTCACAAAGATAGTCTCAGTAGATACAAGAAAATTGAAATAACACCTTGTATCTTATCAGACCACCACGGAATAAAGCTGGTCTTCAACAGCAAAAGAATCAACAGAAAGCCTACACACACATGGAAATTGAACAGCTCCTTACTGGATGACCACTGGGTCAGGGAAGAAATAAAGAAGGAAATCAAAGACTTCTTAAAATCCAACGACAATGAAGACACACATACCAAACCTATGGGATACATTGAAAGCTGTGCTACGAGGAAAGTTCATAGCACTAAGTGCTTTCAAAAAGAAAATTGTGACAGCTCATATTAGTGAACTAACAGCTAAGCTGGGTGAACTGGAAAAAAAAGAAACAAAAACTCCCAAGAAGAGCAGAAGACAGGAAATCATCAAGCTTAGAGCTGAAATTAACAACTTAGAATCAAAAAGAACTATACAAAGAATCAATGAAACCAAGAATTGGTTCTTTGAGAAAATCAACAAAATAGACAGACCTCTAGCCAAATTAACTAAAAGGCAAAGGGAAAGAACACAAATCAACAAAATCAGAAATGAAAAGGGAGAAATAACGACAGACATTGAGGAGATCCAGAAAATATTCGGGCATTACTTTAAAAATCTATATTCCACTAAATTTGAAAACCTAAGAGAAATGGACAATTTCCTCGATAAATTCCACCTACCAAAACTAAATCAAAATCAGATTAACAGCTTAAACAGCCCAATAACATCTAAGGAAATAGAAACAGTCATTAATAATCTCCCAACCAAAAAAAGCCCAGGGCCAGATGGCTTTAGCACGGAATTCTACCGGACCTTCAAAGAGGAACTAACACCATTACTTTTCAAACTCTTCCACCACATAGAAACAGAAAGATCACTGCCAAACTCATTCTATGAGGCCACTGTCATTCTGATTCCTAAACCACACAAAGACCCAACAAAGAAAGAGAACTTCAGACCAATCTCCCTCATGAACATAGATGCAAAAATACTTAATAAAATACTAGCAAACCGAATTCAAGAACACATCAAAAGTATCATACACCATGATCAAGTAGGCTTCATCCATGGAATGCAGGGATGGTTCAATATACAAAAGTCTATCAATGTAATTCACCACATAAACAAGATGAAAGAAAAAAACCACATGATAATCTCGCTAGATGCAGAAAAAGCATTTGACTAAATCCAACACCCCTTCATGCTAAAAGTTCTGGAGAGAACAGGCATACAAGGACCATACCTAGAAATAATAAAGGCAATATACAGCAAGCCAGTAGCCAACATCAAATTAAATGGAGAGAAGCTTGAAGCATTTCCTCTAAACTCAGGGACAAGACAAGGATGTCCACTTTCACCATATCTCTTCAATATAGTACTTGAAGTCCTTGCTAGAGCAATAAGACAACTAAAGGAGATCAAAGGGATAAAAATTGGAAATGAAGAAGTTAAATTATCCCTATTCGCAGATGATATGTTAGTATACATAATCGATCCCAAAAACTCCACCAAAGAACTCTTACAGCGGATAAACAACTTCAGCAAGGTGGCTGGATACAAAATTAACTCACAAAAATCAGAAGCCCTTCTTTATACAACAAACAAATATACCGAGAAAGAAATAAGGGAAACAACCCCCTTCACAATAGCCACAAACAACATAAAATACCTGGGGGTAACTCTAACCAAGCATGTAAAGGACTTATATAACAAGAACTTCAAGCCTCTGAAGAAAGAAATGAAAGAGGCCTTTAGAAGATGGAAAGATCTCCCATGCTCATGGATAGGTAAGATCAACATAATAAAAATGGCTTTCCTACCAAAAGCAATATATAGATTTAATGCAATTCCTATCAAAATACCAACACAATTCTTTATAGACCTGGAAAAAGCTATTCTCAACTTCATATGGAACAACAAAAAGCCCAGAATAGCTAAATCAATCCTGTACAATGAAAAAACATCTGGAGGTATCACCATCCCAGATTTCAAGCTGTACTACAGAGCAACAGTAATAAAAACAGCATGGTACTGGTATAGAAACAGACCAGTGGATCAATGGAATCGAATTGAAGACCCAAACATGGATCCACACACCTATGGCCAACTAATCTTTGACAAAGAAGCCAAAAACGCACAATGGAAGAAGGACAGCATCTTCAACAAATGGTACTGGTCCAACTGGATGTCCACTTGCAAAAGAATGAAATTAGACCCATACCTATCACCTTGTACAAAACTTAATTCCAAGTGGATCAAAGACCTTAACATAAGGCCAGCCACACTAAAGATACTAGAAGAAAAAGTAGGAGAAACCCTCGAACTCATTGGCACAGGTGACAACTTCCTGAACAGAACACCAACAGCTCAGGACCTGAGATCAACAATCAATAAATGGGACCTCATGAAACTGAAAAGCTTCTGTAAAGCAAAGGACACTATCATTCGAACAAAACGGCAACCAACAGATTGGGAGAAAATCTTCACCAACCCCACATCTGATAGAGGGCTATTATCTAAAATCTACAAAGAACTCAAGAAACTAAATGCCAAGAAACCAAATAATCCAATCAAAAAATGGGAGATGGAGCTAAAAAGAGAATTCACAAAGGAGGAATCCCTAAGGGCTGAGAGACACCTGAAGAAATGTTCAACATCCTTAATCATCAGAGAAATGCAACTCAAGACCACCCTGAGATTCCACCTAACACTTGTTAGAATGGCTAAGATAAAGAGCTCAAATGATAGCGCATGCTGGCGAGGGTGTGGAGAAAGGGGAACCCTACTCCATTGCTGGTGGGAGTGCAGGCTTGTGCATCCACTATGGAGGTCTGTCTGGCGATATCTTAGAAATCTAGGAATAACCTTGCCTCAGGACCCAGCCATACCACTTCTGAGTATACACCCAAAGGACCTCTCACTGAGACATAGGGAAGTCTCCTCATCTATGTTCATAGCAGCCTTATTTGTAATAGCTAGAAATTGGAAACAACCCAGATGTCCCTCAACTGAAGAATGGATTAAAAAATTGTGGTACATCTATACAATGGAATATTACTCAGCTATCAGAAACAATGAAATCATGCAATTTGCAACCAAATGGATGGATCTAGAGGAGCTCATCCTGAGTGAGCTAACCCAGTCTCAGAAGGATGCACATGGCATCTATTCACTTATAGTAGGATTTTAACTAGATCGTACAGGATATCTGTACGATAACCAACACATCAAAAGGAACAAGGACATAATTTTTTTTATCTTTTCTTTTTCCTTCTTTTTTTCTTTTTTCTTTTTCCTTTTCTCTTCTCTTTTTCCTCTCTTTTTTTTTGTTGATATTCTTTGTTTTTGTGGGTTTGTGTGTTTGTTGGTCTTTTTTTTAGTATTCCCCCAGTAGCAATGAGACACCATTCACTGGCAGTACTGCCTCGTAGGCCCCCGGTGAATGAAGAGGCTCTTGGCCCTCCTATGACTCCTGATCTGTGGTGAGAGAATGTTAGGCAGGGACACTCCACCCCAGAGGAACAAGACGGAAGGGTCAGGGGGTAGAGCATGGGAGGGTGGGTCTGGGAAGTGGGAAAAGAGGACAATATGATAAGGATGTAACCTGAAGCAACAAACAAATAAATTTATTAACTAAAAAAAAAAAAAAAACAAAAATACGCAGGGGGCAGGGCTGAAACACTGTGAATGGAACAGAGGATACAGCCATTCGGCCTGGTTTTGCAGACCTCCAGGTGTAGAGAAGACGTGGAGCTAAGGTAAAATACAAGAGAATTGTGGTATTGGCCCATGCCTTTGACTTCAGCGGAGACGGGGGGTGGGGGGGGGGAGCACCGTAGAGTTGGTGGTCTTATGTATTCTGTAGTCATATGGAGCGGGGTGGTGAGGGTGCATACTCTTGGTCCCACCATTCAAGAAGAGTACACCCTTGGTCCCAGCTCCCAGCACACTGGAGACAGAAATGGGCAGATCCCGGAGCTCAGGGTCAGCCTGATGCAGGGCAAACTCTAAATAGAGAAAGACTTCGATCCAGGAGTGGTGGAACACATCTTTGATCCCTTCAGATGGGAAACACAGGTCCCTGATCCCAATAATTAGAGTTCAGAGACACACACATGGGATTTGGAGGGACCTAGGTTTGGAGGCTACTTACAAAAGGCCTTCTCGATGCAGGCAGATTGTCCTTTGGGATCTCAAAATATATACACTAGAGCTGGTTTAGCTCCAAGGTGACAGAATGATTTCTTCTTTAACCCGGATTGAAAGATAACGCTTTGTATGTTGTCAGAAGGCCAAATTAGCTTCAGGAGAAGTACTACCTAGCCCCCCCATCCCCCCCCAAAAAAAGAGGGCAATTGTCCTAGGGTTGGGATTGGGGCAGGGCTCTGTTCTTATCGTTCCAGGAGAATCGAAGCATCCATTAGGGGAGCCTGGGGACGACTGGACAGCGGAATCCTCAGCAGAGAGCAGAATCAGGCACCAAGGAGGACGAGTGACCCAGTTGATTCTGCCTGGCAGACTTCCTCAATAGCTGTCTCCATCGGGGCCTGCAACCACCACAGCAATCCAATGTCACTGGGACCGCTCAGCTCTACACAATGCCCCGGCAGGAACCTCAGTGAAACCTGCAAGATCAGCTTCTGCCTACAAACCCCTTAGGTCATCTAAACAGCTGAGAACAGAAGGACTGAACATAAAAGGAGTGTACTAACATTTTTAATCATTTTTTCCCATTTGGTTTGGGGCCCCAAACAGGTCTACTACGACCCAAATCAGCAGGAAGTCACTTTAAGAGAGCGACGTCCCATGCCCAGAGGGTGGGGAGGGTGTTTCACCGCCCTTCTTTTTGGTTATTTGAAGGATAACTGAAAACTCTGATATTTAGGGGAAGAGACTACAAGCTGATAAATGGTCCTGTCTTAATGGGTTTTGGAGGTTAGCCCCAGGGAATTCCTACTTTTCCTTTTCTGTATCCTTCTTCCTCTCCTATGTAGGAGTGCATGGGCTTGAGAAAAATGAGATATAGACATAGCACAGGAAGGTCCAAGAAGAAGGGACAGATTATTGAATATGCCCTTATACCTTTGTATTTTGATACAAAATTAGTAGTTTATTTGGCTAAAGTGGTATTGACCATTGTTTATTGTGCAAAAATAAGATTGTATTGGATTACATCGGTATTGATCCTTGTATATTGATACAAAATTAAGATTATAGTTGGCCACAATGGTATTGACCCTTGCATATGGACGTAATATTAAGATTATATTGGGCTACATAGGCATTGATCTTGGTATATTGATACATAATTAAGAGCATATTTAACCACAATTGAATAGATCTTTGTATATTGATACAAATTTAAAGGTAACGCTTCCTAATGGTATCATACCTAGAGATACTTAAAAATAAAATGTGAAGCTCTGACCTCTTGATACTAACCGTCTAAAACGGTCTAGGATAGTTAAAACAAACTCCTAGTCATGCAAACATGTCACTTTGTTAGCTACTATGACAGTCTATCACAGATATTCTCTAAACTACCCAGTAATCAAGTTGCTAAGAGACAAGCAACATTTGCTTATCTAAATACAAGAGATGGATAGGGCATCTTCAAACACCCCAAGAGATCTGCAGAATATGGCATTCAAAGATGTTATCTTAAATTAAGATTTTCTTTTGATATTGAGACATATCAGCTCCTGACAGCACCCCCTATTCTACTCCAAGTAGAAGATAAGCATCGAAGAATCTCCAGTGTGAGATGGTTGAATTAGTGGCAAGCCTATCTCTTGGCATGAAAAAACCCCTTGCACCAACTGCAGACAGACTGCTGTCCAAAAAGGACAAAAGTTGGTAGCAGGGAAGTCGACAGCCTAACTCTGTCAAGACAGGGTAGGTAAGTCCTTCATAATCCCTGCTCTACAACAAATGTCTGTCAGAGAAACAGGACCCAAAGGCTGAAGACTGATGCAGGAATGTATGGAGAGAAAATGGGAACTGTCCAGGCAGTCATTGGTATGTCAAAACACTCTTGTAATGCTTGGAAAATCACTTATTTAGAAGGAAACAAGAAACAAAAGGGGAAGAAAACAACCCAATTTTTTGATGTTATGGGACAGGGAGCAAAGGCACAAAATACAACCTGGCATTTCAATGTTATAGGACAGGAAAGCCACCTCCTTGCTCAAGGATTTCCTTCTTTCCAGCAGGAAGACTAGCAGAGCCATTTGATCATACCCTGAGGTAGACACCGATTGTTCACATGGTAGACATTGCTGTGGCTTTTCTTTTCACCCTCATTCTTTAATCAGATCTTCCTTGGCCACATTTATGGTCTTCAAGGTGCAAATGAACTCTCCTTTCTTGATATTCACAGTATAGGAGGAGCTAAAGGGGGAAAAAAACGTCAAGGGGAAACCCTACTGTGACCATTAAGTCAGGATGATGAGGAAGCCCAGAAAGGTTCTGAGAAAACATAACCCCAAAGCAAACACATACTTGAAGTTGATCTCAAACTACCAACCAGATGCCACATACCTAATTTAAACTTGAAAATACTGTGTGTGCTTTTTCAAAAATAAATGGATGCCTAAAGAAGTACTCTACCAACAGATATGCTTCTGTGAAAGGGAGAAATCTCACAGCACCCTTCCCTTAGACAAAGAACTATAGGGAACCAATACTGAGAGCAGTATAAATGGTCTTCCCCAAGGATGAGACACCTAATTGGTTATCTAATACCAAGCGGTAAGCCCTGGCCTCATATACATAACAGTTAGCACTAAATGGATTGAGAAGATTCTATTTATATAGTTAGGCATTTGTGTGAGCGTGTGTGTGTGTGTGTGTGTGTGTGTGTGTGTGTGTGTGTATGTGTGTGTGTAATATATACCTATGTATTTAATAGCAATTAAAGAAAAAGAGGCCATGCTTTTAAGATAAATCAAGGCAGGCATGCAGGAGGGGTTGGAGGGAGAAATGGAGAAGGGGAAATGATGTAAATATATTTTAATTTTAAAAATATGATTAAAAATAAAATATAGAAGAAATATAAATATGTACATGTGTGCAAATACACACACACACACACACACACACACACACACATTTTATATATACACCTGATAAGCTAATGGCCAAATTCTCAAGAGCAGTTACTGATTTTCTTTTTAAAAGTTGACATAAGCACCTAAGAGTCTGTTAGGGGAAGTTCAAAGACACTTTACGAATATATTGATCTTGCAATTAAAGAACATTGAAGGAAATTAAAGTGATTGACCTCTTACATTTATATTACCCGGGTCATTTGTTTTTGTTTGATGTGTATGAGTGTTTGTCTGCATGTATGTATGTGCACCCACCACATGCATGCCTAGTGACTTCAGGAGCCAGAAGAAGGTGGATCTTCTGAAATTGAAGTTACAGACAGTTATGAGCAACTGTGTGGCTTTTGGAAATTGAAAAAAAAAAAATGAATCTTCTGCAAGAGTAGCAAGTGCTCTTAAACACTGAACCATCTCTCCACCACCCCCCCGCCCCATGGCTCTTTCAAAATGCCCACAGTTAGCACTCTAACTTTAAATCTTTCTCTTTTGTGTGAGAGGAATGAACCTATCTGAATATGAATCTGCTGCTTGAAGGATCCATGCCAGGATCAGGGAGATGTGGTTTTAAAACCTTTGCCATTAGTTACTTAAGTCATAGGAAAGATTTCTATCAATCACAATTGGAAGGGGACATTCTAGTTGTTTCTTTCTGAGCCCCATAGGTATAGCCGAGATGGAAAAATCCAATTTCTTTCTGCTTTGTGGTGTGTGTGTGTGTGTGTGTGTGTGTGTGTGTGTGTGTGTGTGTGTGATTTTGGTTGTTTGTTTTGGTTTTGTTTCCTATTTTAATTTAAATTTAATTTTTTTTGCCTTTCTTCCATGTGTTTGCATAAAGTGCAGGCTATATTGGACTTCATGCTTGTACTTCTGTCCTCCTTTCTGCAATCTGCATCTTGGCTCTGCCTCCTCTGCCTGCCTTTCTAGTCAGGATTAATCCTAACTTTCTTTGGTCACTTCACTGTACTGATCACATCCTCCACATTTTGATCAATAGACCTCAGATTACCACCTTATCAGAAAATGAGAGCTGATAAGATAACAGTTTGTTTTATTTTCATGTATGTTTTTCAGTGCCAGGCATTGTTGTAATCACAGGGATCGCAAATGTGGGCTTACAGGTTAGTGGAGACAAATGAAAATAAAGTAATGAAAGTAAAAAAGTAAGAAGTAAAAAAAAAATGAAAGTAAGTGTAATAATTTCCCTTGCAAGAGGTTTTGCTTTCTGAAGTCTTGGTTACCTGGGGGCAAGTAAAGTTTGAAAAGAAAGTTATGTATAAGGTTTAAATTCCATACTATTCTGAATAATGGGATCATTATTGCCTTCTCTTTCCTTCCTGAGAATGAATCATGTCTTTATCCAGTGTATCCCCAAGCTGTACACTAACCTCTTTGGAGCCATGGTGGTGATCAGTTTGATGTTCTTGGTCCCACAGTTCTTACAGTAAAATCATGTACATTTTACTTAATGCACTCAGAGTGCATGAGTAGTGATACCAGCTATTGAGACACGGCACAGAGTTATCAGAAAATGTTTCCTTTGGTAGAAAGAAGAATGTTCCCAAATTAATTAACCTGCTGATTGGTTGTCAATTCTGTCAGTGACAGAATGTTGAGTCTTTTGGGAACAGGGAACCTCAACTGAGAAAGTGATTACATCAGATTGGCTTGTACACAAGTATTAATCAGGATATGTGTTTGATTAATGACTGATGTGGTAAGGCCATCCCATTATGGGCAGTGCCACCCATGGGCAGGTATTCCTGGGTTATATAAAACACAAGTTGGGTGATGGAAGAGTAGCAAGTCAGTAACCAGTGTTACTCAATGACCTCTGCTTTTAGACTTCTGCCATGGCTTTCCGCAATGATGGACTCTAATTTTTAAGCCAAATAAATGCTGTCCTCCCAAAAGTTGCTTTTGGTCAGTGTTTCATCACAGCAATAGAGAATCTAGGACAATAAAGACTTTCAAAAATATGTATGTGGATATGGACAAGATTATGGTTAGAATGATTCCCCTTAAAATCATAAGGAAAAAAATTCATGCCAGTATTGTGTCTTGTCTCAAACTACAAAAGATCTTGCCATTATGCACAAATGCTCAGTTGATATGAAAAAGACATTAAACTTGTGTATGTTTATGATCTCTAATGTTTCCAAAATGTTCCTATGTTGAAGGCTCAGTCCCCAGTTGACATTATTATAGGGAAGTGATAGAAACTTTAGGGTATGGGGTCTAGTTAGAGGAGTAGGTCAATGGAGGTGTGTCTTGAAGAGTATATTGAGACCTGAGATCTTTGCTTTCTCTGTGCTTCCTTGTTGTGATGAGGAGAACAGTTTTACTCTGCCAAACTCCCTGCCATGATGTTCTGCAGGAAACAGGCCCAAAGCAATGGGACCAAATAGCCATTAGTTGAAACATCTAAGACTGTGAACTGACTAAACCTCTCCTTTTTATAGGTTCATCGTCTTGAATAGTCTGCCCAGTGATGGGAGGGCAACTGTCGTCTTGCTTGCAAGGGGATCGTTTGGCACAGCTCCAGTTAAGTTAGTTGTGCAGTCTTTAAAGTTTGAGTCATGTTTGTGTCATTGTCTGAAACCTCTGGATGCCGAATCTTATGAGTGAAGTAAATGATAAAATTGTTTAGTTTTGATTGGGGTCAACATACGATTGTATAATAGTATGTTTCCTTCGTAGTTCATTAACTGGAATAGGGGAAAATGTTCAGAAGGAATTTCAAGTATGCTTTGAGTTTCTGCCACAGGATAAGTGTCCCAATAAGTGGATACTTTCAACATCACTACCTCAGTCTCTTTAGATGGCTGCTTTGAAGTTGGGTCTTCTATTTTCTTTGGGTCACAGTGGCTAATAATCACATCTAATAGAGTTTTACTGAAAAACCACATTATATTCTAACTTAAAATGCTTTTAACAAACAGCCTATTGCAAAAATTTCAGAATAAAAGTAAACTACAATATAATCATCAGAATATATAAAATATTGGAAAAATACAGAGCTGGAACCGATAAACAATAAGTAACTTCACCAAAGACAAGAGAAACAAATTATACTGAAAAACACAGGTCCTAACTAGAGAGCCCCTTCCCTCATACTTGCTCTGTTTGAAGAATCTATTCATTTATTGACTGGGATTTGTTTTGTCTATGGGAAAGCAGTTTGTGGTTTGTCAGTTTATTCGTCATGGAAAATATGTTTTTGTCAGGTGTGGTGGTGCACAACTGTAATCCCAGCACTTGGGAAGCTCAGGTAATATAATCATCAGAGATTTGAGGCCAGGCAGGGCTACCATAGTGTGTCTCAAAAAAAGAAAAAATGTTTTAAATAACTAGTAGATTCATTTTTTCCACTGAAGATGTTTTGTTAGAGTGCTGCATAGTTTGAATAACAGAAAAAACAAAACAAACAAGCAAGCAAACAAACAAACAAACATAAAAACACATCTAACTGGAGTAAGCAATTGGGAATTTTTCAGTTCACCAGACTAAAATGTTTCACTGTTGGGTAGGTTTCTTTGTAGATTTGCCATAGAAATTCCATTATGTTTTTGTTCTTAATATGGTAAAATATATTGTTTGACAGGAGGCTTTGCAACAAAGGCAAGGTGGCCTGGACCAAGAGGTCCCTACCCTTGTCTTCTGACCAAAAACCTATGCTTTTGCAACCCCACACAAAGCACTGAATAAAGCCAACTTCTACTTCCAGATTCCAACATGACCACTGAACAGAAGACCAACTACAGGGTCCTAAATTCACCAAATAAGGCTATAACCCAGTAACCCACCATCATGTCACATCTTCCCTCCTACTCCTCTTTAAGAAGCCCCTACTCCAGCAGGGCCTTGTGCTTCATGGACCTCGTACTGTGAGATCAGAGAGCAGTGTCCCAATAAACCTGCCTTTGTATTATAAATTTGGTTCAGTTCTATTTATTTTGCCTCTGGAGAAGCCATTCACATATATGTTGAAAAATGTACCATTTAATCATTACACATACAGTTCGGTGCCATGCTGTATACACTGGCATTGGTATGCAGCCATTGTGGCTGCTCATCATCAGAGATTTTCATTTTCCCAAACTGAGTGCCTGTGCCCGTTGAACACTAATTCCCTGCTTCTCCTATTCCCTGGATGTCTGATAAGCACTATGCTGCTTCCCATATCTTTGAATTTGACTGGGAGTGGTTATATTTATTGCATGAAAAATGACCCCAGAACCATGCTAACAACTCAGCCATTTGGAAAATAGCCTCCAAAGACTTCAATCACTAGCAGCCTAAAGCAAAAGACCAAACACAAAGATGAATAGTTAGAAAACAAGAGATTCTCCTATAAAGCCCTGCAATGCCTAGTTGTTGCCTACATCGAAGACAGAGCAGGGCACACACTGTGTTAACTCTCAGTACTGTGGTTTAACTAACTGTCTTGTGGTTGTTGCCTGGGTCACCAGACCCATCCTTACTAATTTTTCCTCCAAATCACCATTATTACACCTTCCTTGAAATGCCAGTATTACATTCTTGCCATAAATTCCTTAGCAGTTTTCTTGCTGTCCACAAGTTAAATTTCAGCCTGTAAATGAGGCTCGCCTTCCATGGTCTGTTTTTCACACACAGCATTGACTTTCTCAGCCTTTGCATGCCAACTCTGCTAACTAGTGCTCTCACCATGTGTAACACATAGCATCATCGTCTCTCATGTTTTGGAATCTGTGGTTGCTAAATTCTTTCCTCTGGAAAGGCCTTCTGCCTTCTCTCTGCACCTGCTTGTGTAATTATAACCATCTAGACTGTAATATCATAATGTTTGGAAAAATTGTTTGATACATCTCCAAACAGATTGAAGTTGGAACCTTTCTCTGTGCCTGCTTGAAAGCCCAGAGGTCTACTTTTTGGTACACACCATTTTCAGTCTGTCCCCTTACCCTAAACAGTAAGCAATTACACAAAGTAAAGACTATGTCCTCAGGATCTAGGTCAGCAAAGTATCAACCTGCTGAATGAATGATATAACAAAAACATAAAATCCACAAGCTTCTCACTCAAAACAATATTTCAGAATGAACCAAGACTTGTTTTCTACTTTAACCAGAAAAAAAATCAGTTGTTAAACAATCATTTATAATCACTAAATATGTGTGTAAGAATCTCTGATTATACCTAATTATTTGCATTTGGTAACTTCTTCCAAAGTTAGTTTCATTTAAATATATTTTAGTCTATGTAACTTACATTTTAAGTGTGCTCTATTACACTTATATATGTGTATACACATATATGTGTGTGTACTTGAATGATAACTTTCAATAAACAGTTTCCCTCCTCAATGCATACCTACAGCAAAATTTTTTTACTCTGTCGTCATATCCCCAGGCTTTTAAAACATCTATCATGTAAATAACTAGATCTAAAATGGAGGAGAGTGATTACTTGAGCAAGGCAATATAATACAAGACATTGCAACTTCTGTCTTTCTTTCTCTTAAATAATTTGCTTCAGAAGAAGCCAACTACCATCATTCTGGGAAAACAGACAGCCCCAAAGTGAGCTGCCTGGGCCTTTTAGTTAGTTTGGCTAAGGGTTTGTCTATTTTGTTGATTTTCTCAAAGAACCAACTCTTGGTTTTGTTGATTCTTTGCTCTTTTTGTTTCTAAGTTGTTGATTTCAGCCCTAAGTTTGATGATTTCCTGCAGTCTGTTCCTCTTGGGAGTGTTTGCTTCTTTTTTTTTTTTTTTTCTAGCTCTTCCAGTTCAGCTGTTAAGTTGTTAATATGAGCTGTCACAATTTTCTTTTTGAAGGTACTTAGTGCTATGAACTTTCCATGTAGCACTGCTTTCATTGTGTCCCATAGGTTTGGGTATGTTGTGTCATCATTTTCATTGAGTATTAGGAAGTCTTTGATTTCCTTCTTTATTTCTTACCTGACTCAGTAGTCATAGAGTAGAGAGTTTTTTTTTTAATTTCCATGAATGTGTAGGCATTTTGATATTTCTGTTATTGTTGAATTCCAGCTTTAATCCATGATGGTCTGATAAAACACAAGGGGTTATTTCAATTTTCTTGTATCTGTTGAGGCTTGTGACTGAGTATATGGTCAGTTTTGAAGAAGGTTTCATGAGGTACTGAGAAGAAGGTTTATTCTTTTGAATTTGGGTGAAATGTTCTATAGATATCTGTTAGGTACATTTGATTCATGACTTCCATTTGTCTCATTTTTTCTCTGTTTGGCTTCTGTCTCAGTGTCCTGTCCATTGGTATGAGTTGGGTATGGAAGTCTCCCATTATTAGTGTGTGGGGATCGATGTGTGGTTTAAACTTTAGTAGCATCTCTTTTACAAATGTAGGTGCCCTTGTGTTTGGGACATAGATATTCAGTATTGAGATGTCATCTTGATGAATTTTTTCTTTGGCAAGTATGTAGTGTCCTTCCCTATTTTTTTTTTATTAATTTTGGTTGAAAGTCTATTTTATTGGATATTAGGATGGCTATTCCAGCTTGCTTCCTGGGACCATTTGCTTGGAAAACCTTTTCCCAACCCTTTACTCTGAGGTAGAGTCTATCTTTGCTGGTGAGTTGCATTTCTTGAATGCAGCAAAATGATGGGTCTTGTTTACAGATCCATTCTGTAAGCCTATGTCTTTTTATTGGTGAGTTGAGTCCATTGATGTTGAAGGATATTAATGACCCTAGTTTGTTATTTCCTGCTATTTTGATGTAGTTGGTGGTAGTGCTTTGGGTGTTTCTTTTGGCTTAACTGCAGTAGAGTTATTTGTTTCCTGTGTTTTCTTGGCTGTAGTTACCTTCTCTCAGTTGGAATTTTTCTTCTAGGATCTTTTGTAGAGCTGGATTTGTGTGTAGATATTGTTTGAATTTAGTTTTGTTGTGTAATATCTTGTTTTCTCCAACTATGGTAATTTAAAGTTTTGCTGTGTACAGTAATCTGGGCTGGCACCTGTTGTCTCTTAGGGCTTGTAGCACATCTGACCATGCCTTTCTGGCTTTTAAAGTTTCTGAGGAAAAGTCGGTGTAATTCTGATGGGTCTACCATTATATGTTACTTGGCCTTTTTCTTTTACAGCTTTTAATATTCTTTCTTTGTTCTCTATATTTGGGGTTTCAACTATCATGTGGCAGGAGGAATTTCTTTTCTGGTCCAATCTGTTTGGGGTTCTGAATGCCTCTTGGATTTTTACCGGCATCACTTTCTTTAGATTTGGGAAATTTTCTTCTATAGTTTTGTTGAAAATGTTTCCTGGTCCTTGGATTCTGGAGTCTTCTCTTTCATCTATGCCTATAATTCTTAGGTTTCATCTTTTCATTGAGTCCTTGATTTCTTGGATGTTATGAGTGAGGACTTTCTTAGATTTCTCATTCTCTTTGGTTGTTGTATTGATTTCTTCAATTAAGTCTTCCATGTCTGAGATTCAGTTAATCTTCCATCTCTTGTATCCTATTGGTGACAATCATGTCTGTAGTTCCTACTCTCTTTCCTTGGTTTTCCACCTCCAGGATTATCTCTGCTTGTGTTTTCTTTATTGTTTCAACTTCTAATTTCAGGTCTTGAACTGTTTTATACATTTCCTGTTCTAATTTGGTTGTCTTTGCCTGCAGTTCTTTCATAGCTTTCTCTCATTCCCATTCTTGTTTGACTTGGAAGTCTTTCAAGGAATTCTCCATTGCTTTCATCTGTAGGATTATGGCTCCTTGAGATTCTTTAAGGGATTTATTTTCTTCTTTGAGGCCTCAAACACTTTCATAAGTATAGACTTTTTATCTTATTCTCGTATTTCAGCCATGGTGGGATGATCATGGCTTGCTGTATTAGTATGACTGAATTTTGTTGGAGTCATATTTCCCTGACTTTTGTCAGTTCTGTTCTTTAGCTGGCCTTTTGCCATCTGGTGTTCCTTAGTTGTTTGCTCCTGGGGCCTTCTGAACTTGGTGTCAAGGAAGGAGCATTGGTTTGGAGGCTTTATAATCTTGTTAACTTGTAGCTCTGCCCAGGCTGTGTAATCCTGTGTAGTCCTACGTAGTCCTGTGTACTCCTATGTAGTCCTGTGTAGTCCTATGTAGTCCAATGTGGTCCTATGTATCCTTTTTTTTTCCTCTTTTACTTTATTTTATTTTTTATTTCTTCAAGTTACATCTCAATCACAATCCCCTCCCTACTCCCCCCTCCAGTCCCATCCTCCTACCCTCTTCCGCCTCAACCCACCCATCCCTTTCCTTTTTTTAAAGTTTAAGGTATATCTTTTCCCCCCAACAGCTCCCCCTTTCAGTCCAACAAATGGCTCTTTCTCTTTTTTTTTAAACTGTTATTTTTTAAAATTATTTTTATGATTTTTTTTATTTTTATTTATTTTATGTATATGAGTTGCTCTATCTGCATATACACCTGCAGCCAGAAGAGGGCATCAGATCACATTGTGGATGGTTGTGAGCCACCATGTGGTTGCTGGGAATTGAACTCAGGACCTTTGGAAGAGCACTAGCCAGTGCTCTTAACCGCTGAGCCATCTCTCCAGCCCTGGCTCTTTCTCTTATAATAATAAATACAATACAAAACAACAGAGGTAATTAGGCCACAATTATGAGAGTTATATGGCTTAGCATACATTCGCAATGTCCAGTCCACACGTATTTGGCACCTGACTTTAACATTCTACTATCTAACCATCTCCATGAGTTTAAAGTTCTATATCTAACTCAGCTTTCATACTAACTTACATCACAATTTTAAAAATATCTTCTTAGATCCAGAACACCCTCTTGATTCCTAAACAACTCAAAATTTAATTATGAGACTCTAGCTATCTATTCTTCAACCACCTCAGAGACCTGAGAGGGATAAATATATCTGATTATATAGGAAGTGCAGGGCCTGCAGCTTCCAAAACTAAGAAATGACATACCAGTGGCTGCCTGGACAGTTCCCATTATCTCTCCATACATTGCAGCATTGATCTTCAGTCGTTTGGCCCCGTTTCTCTGACAGACACTGATTGTAGAGCAGGAATTATGAAGGACTTGCCTACCCTGTCTTGACAGAGCTAGGCTGTCAACTTACCTGCTTCCATGTTTTGTCCTTTTTGGACAGCATTCTGTCTACAGTTGGAGCAAGGGGTTTTTCCTGCCAAGAGATAGGCTTGCCACTAATTCAATCATCTCCCACTGGAGATTCTTCGATGCTCATCTTCTACTTGGAGTAGAATAGGGGGTGCTGTCAGGAGTTGACATGTCTCGATATCAAAAAAATCTAAAGTTAAGAAAACATCTTTGAATGCCATATTCTGCAGATCTCTTGAGGTTTTTGAAGAGGCCCTATCTATCTCTTATATAAGGATAAGCAAATTTTGCTTGTCTCTTAGCAACTTGATTTCTGATTAGCTTAGAAAATAACTATGATAGACTGTCAGAGTACCTAACAAAATGAAAGGCTTGCATGACTATTAGTTTGCATTTCTTAATTATCCTAAACAGTTTATGACAATTAGTAGTAAAAGGCCGAAACTTCACATTTCATTTTTTTTTCTTTACCTCCTAACCCTTCCATCCCACTTCTCTGGAGTGGAATGTCCCTATATAACAGTCCCTCACCCCAGTTCAGTGGTCATATGAGAGCCAAAAGCCTCCTCATACATTGGGGGTCTACAAGGCAGTACCACCAGTGAAAAGTGTCTTACTGCCAGGGAGAGAGAACTAAAAAACAAACAAACAAATAAGCAGACAAACAGATAAAAAATAGTAAAAAACAAAAAGTCTATGTCCATGTTCCCTTTGGTGTGTTGGTTATAATATTGATATCCTCTACTATATAGCTAAAATCCTACTATAAGTGAATAGATGCCATATGCATCCTTCTGAGTCTGGGTTAGCTCACTCAGGATGAGCTTTTCTAGTTCCATCCATTTGGCTGCAAATTGCATGATTTCATTGTTCCTGATAGCTGAATAATATCCCATTGTGTAGATGTACCACAGTTTTTAAATCCATTCTTTGGTTGAGAGACATCTGGGTTGTTTCCAGTTTCTATCTATTACAAATAAGGCTGCTATGAACATAGATGAGGAAACTTCCTTATGATTCTGTGAGGAGTCATTTGGGTGTATACCCAGAAGTGGTATGGCTGGGTCCTGAGGCAAAGCTCAAATGACAGCAGATGCTGGACAAAGGGGAGCCCTCCTCCTTTGCTGGTGGGAGTGCAGGTCCTATGTATTTTTATGTAGTCCTATGTAGTTTTATGTAGTCCAATGTAGTCTTAAGGGTGAAAGTCCAGGAATGGAGGGAGGCACAGGTCTGGAAGATGACGTTTGGAGAGACTGCCTCCAGCTCAGATAGCTTGGAGAGTCCCAGGGCATTAAGCAAGGCAGGGCAGTGGTGGCGGGAAGGGAAGGGGAGATCTACCCTAGGTGCTGGAGTTCAGTGAGACCCAAAGTGGTGCAGGATCCAAAGGATGGAGCTGGATGCTCCTGTGGAGTGAGGCCTTGTCACCTCAGCAGGGCAGGGAAGGTACAGTGCAGCTTGGGGTACAGCTCTCAGCTCAGGTGAGCAGGCTCTGTGTCCAAGCACTGGTTGGTTTGAATTTCTATTTTGAAAAACAAAATGAATAACTTATTTATTTAGAAAAGACTGTGGCTTCAATTATATTTTTAACTTGACAGTTTCTCAAAATAGATGACTGTTCAAGGCATGACTTCAATTATATTTTTAACTTGACACTTTCTCAAAATAGATGACTGTTCAAGGTATGATACAGAAGCCTCTATTCATAGTGAACTGATGTAGTGATGTTATTTTTGTGAAAATACCTTTTACATTCTTAGAGACTGGAACTTTTGCTGGCCCTCACAGGTAAGTTAATAATAACCCCGGAGGTCACTTAAAACTATATAGTCAACCAGATATCCTGCCATATGTTCAGATTATTTGTTAAGTCTTCCTTTAGGACAGTGGTTCTCAATCTTCCTAATGCTGCAACCCACTGATACAATTTTTCATGTTGAGGTAAGCCCCAACTGTAAAATTATTTTCATTGCTACTTCATAACTGTAATTTTGCTATTGTATTGAATTGTAACATAAATGTGTTTGTTTTCCAATGGCCTTAGGTGACATCTGTGAAAGGGTCAGGCAACCCCAATGGGTGGAAATCCCCAGAAAGAGAACCACTGTTTTAGGAGAACAGTGTAACAACCAATCTTCCTTGCCTTGTGTTTCTATGCAATTAACTTTTACATTCTAAATTAATGCATACCTTTAATTTTAAATTATGTACTTTCCTATATACTTGGCATGGAGCGCAATGTACATGTGTCTGCATGTGTGTTATGGTCATCATTTCTTAAAAACAGCAAACAAGGGCTTACAGAGACTGAAACACTAACAGAAGAAGAAGAAGAAGAAGAAGAAGAAGAAGAAGAAGAAGAAGAAGAGAAAAGTATATGTAGTCTAGACCTAGACCCTCCCTATACATATATAGGTGATAGGCAACTTGGTCTTCATACAGATCCATTAGCAAGTGGTGGGGGGGTGGTCTCTGTCATGGACTCTGTTGCCTGTTAGTGGGACACCTTGCCCCAGAGCAAGAGGAAGCTCTTAGCTCTCTTGTGACTGATGAACTGAGGGGCATTGATAAGTGGGAGCCCCCCTCACCTGAAGAGAAGGAAAGGAGGGAGAAGGGGAAGAGGGTGAGAGGGTGGGACTAGGAGGGGAGAAGGGAAGGAAGGAGTTGTTATCTAGATGTAACCTGAATAAACAAACAAACATTGAAAAAAACCAGCAAACAGATCAAAAGCAACCTTATACAACAGATATTCACCATAAATATTGAAAGCAAAATACGGATATTGCTTAATAAAGATATGTTTGAAGTAATGAATCTGTTGGGATCATTGGAGTAAATAACTTAATCCATTGTAAAATTCTGTAAAAGATTTCTGTAAAGAATCCCTCTTTTCTTCTGAATGTGGTGCTTTCTGTTCTGTTCAATAAATACAAAGGAAACCCTTTTGTGAGGGACAGTCAGACAGATTCACAGTCAGACATCAGGCAGGCTTAAACATACATGCAATGGACAGATCAGAGACAAGTCAGAAACCATAAACTCCAGACAGAAGGGAGACATGGAGTGGGTGGTTTGAATAAGAATGGCCTCCCATAGGCTTGTATATTTGAATGCTTAGTCATCAAGGAATAGCACTATTTGGGAGGGGTTAGGACACATGGCCTATGGACACTGGACTTGGGGCTTTCCTTGCATTGCTCAATCCCTAGCTGTTACAAGGCCCTCTAGGCTGGCATACTCTGCTCCCTACATTAAACTTCTCCAGACCGTGCCGGGCGGTGGTGGCGCACGCCTTTAATCCCAGCACTTGGGAGGCAGAGGCAGGTGGATCTTTGTGAGTTCGAGGCCAGCCTGGTCTATAAAGTGAGTCCAGGACAGCCAGGGCTACACAGAGAAACCTTGTCTCGAAAAACCAAAAAAAAAAAAACCAAAAAACAAAAAAACCTCTCCAGACCAGGGACTGGACTGCCCTTCCTATATAATCCAGCCATTTTGGTTACCTGATATCTCTTTTTGTCTATCCTTTACCTTCCTGGCCTCTTTGTCTGCATGTCCCCTCTCCCCTGCCCTCTCTCCTGACATGGCCCATCTCAGTCTGGTTATGTCCACTCTGGACTCTCCCAGATGTCCCTGCCTCTGGCTGTGCTCTCTCTTTTATCTACAATGAACCTTCTCCTCCATCATACCTAGGAGCAATTATGTCCTTTCCTTTATTTACTTCCTTTTTTCCCATTTGATTATAGTAATAATTTTAAAGAAATTATTTGTCTATACAATCCCACAGCAGAACAAAACGTAAGTGTATACCAACTGAAAAGAGAAAGATTAAACTTGTATCTTAAAAATTTGAGATAATTCGATTGTTTAAACAACAACAACAAAACAACCTATGCAGATTTGTAAGCATTCATGGGAAGCTGGTCATTGGTTGTAATTTTTGGAAGAGTATGGGTTAGAGTTTTAGATTTGAAGTACCACTGCTCTTGTGTTTGCT
Organism: Lophiomys imhausi; assembly: GCA_907164525.1. Lineage (NCBI taxonomy): Eukaryota > Metazoa > Chordata > Mammalia > Rodentia > Muridae > Lophiomys > Lophiomys imhausi. The sequence goes on from CAJQZJ010031868.1 coordinate 1,488,205, forward strand.
CCAGATGTTAACTACATCTGTTCCAGCTTTGAAAGTGATATCTACTTCCTGAATCCCATCGGCCTCTTGACCTACTTCCAGATTTTTGGAGACTAGCATATCAGCCTGAGGGCTTATCTGAATCCAAGTCCACCCTTGAAATCCTCAGAGTTATCATCTAGGTATGTCTTAATGTAAATCTCATCCATTTATCTTAACAGTAGATTACCAAGAAAAGGTGTCCTGGACTCCCTCATTCACTCCCTAATCATGGATTGATATCCCAGGAAGTAACCAGGGAATCAAGACATCTTGGACTGAATGGGGAATGGTTGTATTCATTCATAATTGAATTGAGGATTTTGAAGGCAGTTCCAGTAAGACAGAGCCAAGGTATAGCACAGGGCCTAAAAGCAATCCCTAGATGCCAAATAGCCCCTCTCCACACCTTTCTGGGACCTTTTTTATCCTTTATAGAATTCATGACCTGAGATCTTGACCATGAGCATACCTACCTTTAGGCTGAGGTTGTTGTTTTTGCTTTTGTTTTTTGGGTGTGATGAATTTTCTTTGAAATCATGGGACAGTCTTTAATTACCTCTCTTGCTCCTACTTAATCAGTTCTCCTTGCCTTGGGAATAGGTAGGCCATTCCTATCTCTGCTCCTGGCTCTAAATAGATGAAACACAAGCACTAAGTGCTGCCATGTGTGTGGGACATACCAAGACAATGTCTCACACTCCTGAGAGTACAGCATGGAAGAATAAGGGAGATGAGAGCTGTGCACCCCTTTGTCTGTATTTGTCATTCAAATGCCCAGGAAGGCTTACAAAAATCTGATCTGATTCTGCAAGTACTCTCTGGTATGCATTTGTGTAATAAAAATATGTTTTGCATCTGTTGCTGGTGTTTTGTTTTTTAAAATTGAACATATGTTTTTTTCCTCTTTTAAGTTTGAAGCTCTATAACAGCTGGGCAGGGTGACTTGGCATTCTTCAGCATCTCTGTGAGTCATGAACGAAGCCTGCAATCCATCAGCTACTTGTCCATTGGCTCGGCAGCTGCCACTCATCTCCACACAGCTCTTTTGGTTCTCAGAGCTCCTGGATGGGGAAAGGGTCTGGATCAGCTTGTTCTCTACAGTCCGTGGGAGTTTCAGGAGTGTCAGTATTACATGAAGTTTCTCTGATCAGCTGTTACCAGATGCTAAAGGCCCAGCCCTGAGTGGGTGAAAAGTAGAGAGTATGGCTTGGCTTGGGGTTTTGAGTCATAGCAGATCAGTGTTTACACAAACTGTTTTTCTCTCTTCCCTATTTCTGTGGTCTGAAACTACAGATAAAGTGAACTGTGCTGGGGCTGTGAAGACTAGCTTATTGTTACTAAGGAAGTATGCTGTTAGATTCCATTGTATGAGTTCCATACTATTTGGCAGAGGGAATTTGTTTTCTGCATGTCTCAGCGCTGAATTCAAAACTTCAAGTTCCCTACACCACAGTAACTGTGGCAGCTTGTGACCCTGGCTTGTACGAGGACCAAGATACAGCACTGAAAGTTCACTGACTGAAAACTCTTCTTCAGGGTTATAGTCGGAGTCATGGCAGCCCCTCCAACATCCAGTTGCATCTTCCTGACTCACAGTTTCAGCTGTGTTATTGTCCACCTCAATCACCAGTAGAGCTCACAGCTGTTGAAGACAGCTCACACTTGTTAACCCAGCATCCAAGACACTCTGTAGTTTGTCCTCAGACTTTGATAGCCAACAATTGTTATCAATGCCTCACACAATCTAGCCCAAGTGCACTACTTGTGGATTGCCATTGCTGTTTGTTCTCTGATATCTGTGTTTTCACTTTATGAGTGAGTGAGTGAAGTAGGCAGTGGCTTAGTGTAATGTCACCGTCAATTTTCCCTTCACTGTTTCCAGCTCCACATACACCCCAATTATCCAGGCCCAGGTCAAAGGTCCCTTCACTGTTTCCAGCTCCAATGCACCCCAATTATCCAGGCCCAGGTCAAAGGTGTCTGCTATATTACAGTCTTCCCTGAGCATTTTGAACTGAGCCACTCTTGGACTCCTGTAAAACTTCAATTCCTTTCCCATCTCTCTCTCAAGGCACTTGCTGTTTTTTCCCCTGGAAGAACAGATTGCAGCACCTCCTTTTCCTATATTTCCCCATCATGGGCAGGCTGGACCTGTCTGGTTCATCTATTTACTTTCTCTAGACCCTTTTAAATAGTATGTACTCTGTAAGCCCTTTTTATAAACACAGGAATAAATATTTGTATAGAGCTGTAGATTTACAAAGTAGATATATATTCATTACCTAATTTTCACCAAAGGTTTTCTTTTTATGACAAATAAGGAAAGGGAAAACGGTTTCTCTTTATATTAAGCCATCATTTGCCTTGCCTTGTTATCATTGCATATCTTGTCTGCTGTACTGATAAAGCATATGGAAAAAGGAGCCTTGCTCATTTTTTACTGTTATATTTCCAGAGTTTATGAGTCAGTGAGCACATGAAGAAGGCAGTGGATTAGTACGCTACTTTAATCTCATCACAAGTATCATCTTTATATCACAGCTAAAGAAATGTTTCAAAGACACATAATGGTGTGTGTAGTTGGAATGGAAACCCAGCTCTCAGGATCATAAATAGCATGCATTTTCCCATCACACCATCAGATTCCCTTTAAATTGTCTTTTGATTTTGCTAGGTGTAACCCTAACTGCTACAATTCTATGAAAAGTAAAAAACAAAACAAAACAAAACAAAACCACCCAAGAGTTTTCTTAACTCAGGCTAAATATTTCTCCCTGTTCATTTCAGACACTCAAACAACTGAAAAGAGGTAGTGTTTAGTTACCAAAATCTGCCCAAGAGTATCATTGTGCAATGGAAGAAGGAGTATACTGTTAGAAGGAAGGAGGGGTTATTTTTCTACTAACATCCATTGATTTTTCTCTATAAGAAACACGTATTTTGATTTAAGAGTATATAATATTTGAGTTTCCAACTCAATTGCATTTTTTGCTCTGTCACCTAGAAGATTACCCATCATTACATTTTTTTCCTGTTTCATTTAAAGGAAGGAAACAGGCATGTGAAGCAACATCATCAAGCCAAGACTTTATTTAAGGTACAAAACATACAGGATAGATAGTATTATTCACCTCTGTTTTAAAAGAGAACTAAGAAGGGGCTTGAGAGAAGGCCTGGAGATTAAGAGCACTGACTGCTCTTGCAGAGGACCTGGGTTTGGTTCTGAGCACCTGCATGGCAGTTCACAAATATTAGTAACTCCAGTTCCAGGGTATCTGGTGCCCTCTTTTGGCCTTTGTGGGCACCAGGTAGGCATATTCACTATACACTTAAATTACTTGTACACAAAACACTCATACACAAAACAATACAAATAAATAAACCTTAGTTTTAAAAAGGAACTGGGCACAGAGGTTGAGGTAGGAAAACTTTTGTGAGTTCCAGGGCAGCCAAAGTTACAATGTGAGATGCAGTATCAAAAAATAAAAAGTAAAAGAATAAAGAAGAAGAAAATACAAACCAAGGACCTCATTACTTTGATTATAAGCAAACTGTAATTTTTTTCTATTAAAGTTCAAACAAAAATTTTATCTTTATTTGAATTATTAAAATGTTCTTCTTCTCCTTATGTGAAATTTGGAGAAAGATAACTTCCTTTTTTTCCAGCAACTAAACACTGTATTTTTCTGGATCTTCTTTTGTAATGTTTTTACATTGTAGTAGATTGTTTAATCACTAAACTTGAAATTTTGTGTTTGTGTTTGGTTAATAAGACATTTAAAAGTAAAGATCAAGCCGGGCGGTGGTGGCGCACGCCTTTAATCCCAGCACTTGGGAGGCAGAGGCAGGTGGATCTTTGTGAGTTCAAGGCCAGCCTGGTCTACAAAGTGAGTCCAGGACAGTCAAGGACACAGAGAAACTCTGTCTTGAAAAAAACCAAAAAAAAAAAAAAAAAAGTAAAGATCAAACATTTAATGTCTACTTGCTATAGTTAATTAAATGTGTTTGCATTTTTTGGGGGGTGGGTCATGCTAACACTGTATTTCTTTGAAGGTTGTCAAGATGATTCAGTGGGCAATGGTGCTCACTCCCAAGCCTGGATCTTCATGGTAAAAAGAAGGAACCAGTTTCCACAAGTTGCTCTCTGAATTCCACACTCATGCTCTGGTTTACATGTTCCTATGCACATAACACACATGACTAAATAAGTATAATATGTTTAATATATACATAATTAGTTTTTTACTTCCTACCTTGTACTCAGAAAGCTCTCTCCTATTGAGAGCTAGTATGTCTCAAAATAGTTTGTCTTTTTTTTTCTTTTTTCCCCGTGTGTGTGTGTGTGTGTGTGTGTGTGTGTGTGTGTGTGTATACATGCCTACACATATTTACATGTGAGTGCACTTGGGCAGCCAGAAGAGGATGTTGGGTGTCTTGCTCTATCACTCTGTCTTATTTCTTTGAGACAGGGACTGTCATTGAACCTGGAGCCAGGTTGGTGGCCAGCAAGCCCCACTGACACTCTGTCTCTTCCTCCCCACACCTCCATTGCTGGGGCTCCAGGCACAAGTGCTGCTCACAGAGCTTTTTGCAAGGATTCTCAAGTCTTTATAGTTGCACAGCAAATATTCTTACCCGTTGACCCATCTCTCCTTCAACATGACTTCTAACATCATTTTATTTATATTTAATGCTTTACCTTAATCTACCTTTAGTACCCACCTTCAACTGTACATGCTTAATATTCACTGTGACTGTAGTCTTGGTGGTTTTTCCTCCATGATTTCTGCTTCAGTTCCTGCTCGAGCTCCTGCCTTGATTTCCCTCAAGATGAATTGTGACCTAGACCTGCAAACCAAATTAATCCTTTTCTTCCCTAAGTTGATTTTGTTCAGACTGCTTTATCACAACAACAGAATGAAACTCGGGCACCCTACCTCTTCCTTATCCTCCCACCTTACACTATTTCAAGTTTTCTGCCCCTACTATTCATTCCTCTATCTCCATCCCACCTTTCTTTCATACTCCCCACTAAGAGCAAAACCCCCATTGGCTCCTTTGTCTGTTTCCTGGTCTCTACGGGCATCCATTCTCATTTAAGTTCAGAAATCTAAATACTTGGAGCTAAGATACACATGAGAGAGAGAAAAACAGTGTTTATCTTCTGGGCCTGAGTTACCTCACTTGTACAGTATTTCTCAGTTCCACCCATTTCCCCACAAATTTCATAACTGCATTTTTTATTAATGATTAAAATTTCATTGTGTATATCTAGCACATTTTAATTATTCATTTATCAGTTGATGCATATCGAAGCTATTTCATAGCTATTGGACTAGAGCAGCAATGAGCATGGCTGTATCTATGTTGTAGGGTTCAGAGTACTTTTGGCATATGCCCAGGAGTGATTTAGCTGAGTCATATGATGGTTCTAGTTTTAGCTTTTGGAGAAACTTACACACTGAGTTCCATAGTGGCAGAACTGGTTTATGGTCCTAAGGAGAGGATATAAGAACAACCACTATGGAAATCAGTCTGGCGATATCTTAGAAAACTTGGACTATCTTTACCTCAAGACCCAGCCATACCACTTCTGGGTATACACCCAAATGATTCCTCACCAAATTACAAGGAAGTTTCCTCATCTATGTTCATAGCAGCCTTATTTATAATAGCTAGAAACTGGAAACAACCAGATGTCCCTCCACCGAGGAATGGATTAAAAAAAAAAACTGTGGTACATCTACACAATGGAATATTACTCAGCCATCAGAAACAACGAAATCATGCAATTTGCAGCCAATTTCTACACCCTTCTGTAGAAATCTTTGATCCACTTGGAGTTGACTTTTGTGTAAAGTAAGAAGTAATGATCTGATCTAATTCCTTTCTTTTTCTTTTCTTCCATTCTTTTTTTTTCCTCATGTAATATCCAGTTTTCCCAGCACAATTTTTTGAAAATTTTTTTCTCCAGTATGTTTTCTTGGCATCTGGTTAAAAAACAACAAACAAACAAACACCACAACAACAACCTAGGTAGCTGTGTTATGTGGACTTATACCTCAGCTTTCTATTCTGCTCCACTGATAGTCTTCACTCTACTCCATTGATCCACGTCTCTGCTTTTGCACCTTTATCATGTTGCTCTCATCACTATGGCTCTGTAGCATAACTCAAAATCAGGCATGGTGGTACCTCCGATATCTACCCAATCAAATTTCTGTCTTAGTGGACTTAAAGAATGGATTAGAGGACTAGATATGGCTTAGGACCTTGAGAAGAATATCTCTATAACTTCATGACATTTTATTTTACAACTCAAAAGATGCCCCAGTTATAGACACATAGACCAACAAGATTTCTTTCACATCTCTCAGATTTGGGGACCTAGAATCAAACCTAAATCTCTTAAATCCATACACTCAATCACCCACTCTCTCATTCCTTATTTAACAAATACTCACGTGCTACTATTTTTCCAAGCACAGAGCTCAGACCAACAGCCGGACTTCCCATTTAAGTTGTTCTGGGAGAAATCCACATTCTTTAAGCTAAGTCAGGCAGAACAAGCTTTTCTCCCTAACAGTGCAGAGGAGGAGATGCGTACAGTGGTGTACATCTCCCCATGCCCTTTGCTTTTGCACTCACCTCTGTGCACCCTTTTCACAACAGCACCCCACCAGGCACACCAGGCACACTGCTCTATGTGGATATCCTGTCCTCATAGAGAATAGATTCCATGTTTTGATGGCATGGAGAGAGCCCTGCACCAAAGCCCTGCAGAAATGTCTGCAGAGAGGTGGTGCAATTAGTTACTGTTCTCTTGCTGTGAAGAGACACCATGACAAAGGCAACTTATAGAAAAAGAAGCATTTAATTGGAGGCTTGCTTATGGCTTCAGAGGGTTAGTCCTTGATCACCATGTCAGGGAGCATGTCCAGAGGCAAGCAGGCAGGCATGGTCCTGGGACAGTAGCTGAAAACTTATATCTGGTCTGCCAGATGGCAGGAGAGAGAGAGAATTACTGGCCTGTAGTGGACTTGTTTGTATGTTTGTTTATTTGATTTGAAACAGGGTCTTTCTATTTGTCTGTTCTGGAACTTTCTATGTAGATTAGACTAACCTCAAACTCATGAAGATCCACCTGCCTCTCCCTCCTAAGTGCTGGGATTAAAGCTGTGTGCCACAATGCCTAGTTTGTAATGGGCTTTGGAATCTTACAGTCCACCCCCATTGGCACACCTTCTAAATCTTCCTAAATAGACCATCACTTGGGAAACAAACAGTCAAATATATGACCGTATAGAGGGCCATTCCCATTCATATCACCATATACACTTTTCTGAAAGAAGTACAAAATGGGGAATAGAGTTCTATTGGCTAAAGGATGTCAATTTCTTTCCTTATCAGACAAATTTGAAGATAAATGGAAAAAGATCTCTATATGGTTTGTAATAACATTTCAAATAAAACCCACATAATTCATATGGTCTCAGTAGCTTAGACAATGAAAATTATTCCTTTCTACTTATGTAGATTGTAATCCAATGCTAGAAAATGAATGAAAATGAATGAACATAACCTAAAAGGTTTTTAAAGCATTCACTTATCATTTGTGTGTGTGTGTGTGTGTGTGTGTGTGTGTGTGTGTGTGTGTGTGTGAGAGAGAGAGAGAGAGAGAGAGAGAGAGAGAGAGAGAGAGAGAGAGAGAGTGTGGAGGTCAGAAGACAACTTGCAGGAGTTGGTTTTATCCTTCTACCATGTGGGGTCTGGGCACTGAACCTAGATCATCACATTTATTAACAAGCATCTTTACCTGGTAAGCCATCTTCTGTAAATGTATCTTTTTTCTTTTTAACTGTTTATTTATTACTTCAATTTACATCTCCATCACAGTACCCTCCCTCCACCCCTCCCAGGCCCACTCTCCCACCCTTCCACCTTCTCCCCCTTCTTCCACCTATCCTACTCCTCCAGTGTGGGGTGCCCTACATATCACCCCCTTTCAGTTCAGCAGCCATATGAGGGCTAAGAGCTTTCTCTTGCTCTGGGGGCCTACATGGCAGCTCCACTAGGGCAAAGAGTCCCACTAACAAGTAACAAAGTCTATGTTCCTGTTCCTTTCAGTCTGTTGGTTGTAGGATAGTTATCCTGTACTATATGGTTAAAAATCTAGCTATGCATGAATAAATGTCATGTGCATCTTTCTGGGTCTGGGTTAGCTCACTCAGGATGACCTTTTCTATTTCTATACATTTGTCAGCAAATTGCATGATTTCCTTGCTTTTGATGGCTGAGTAATATTCTATTGTATAAATGTACAAGAGCTTTTTTTAATCCATTCATCAGCTGAGGGACATCTGGGTTGTTTCCAGTCTCTAGCTATAACAAATAAAGCTGCTAGGAACATAGTTGATGAGATGTCCTTATGGATTGGTAAATAATTGTTTGCATGGATACCCAGAAGTGGTATGGCTGGGTCTTGAGGTAGAGCTATTCCAAGTTTTCTAAGATATCGCCAGACTGATTTCCATAGTGGTTGTACAAGTTTGCACTCCTACCAACAATGGAGGAGTGTTCCCCTTTCTCTATAGCCTTGCCAGAATGTGCTGTCATTTGAGTTTTTGATCTTAGCCATTCTAACAGGTGTGAGATGGAATCTCAGAGTCATCTTGAGTTCCATTTTTTCTGATGATTAAGAATGCTGGGCTTTTCTTCAAGTGTCTCTGGCCATTAGAGATTCCTCTTTTGTAAATTCTTGATTTAGCTCTGTACCCCATTTTTTGATTGGGTTTTTTGGTTTCTTGGTGTTTAATTTCTTGAGTTCTTTATAAATTTTGGATATTAGTCCTCTGTCAGATATGGGGTTGGTAAAGATCTTTTCCCAATCTGTAGGTTGCAGTTTTTTTCAAATGACAGTGTCTTTTGCCTTAGAGAAGCTTTTCAGTTTCATGAGGTCCCATTTATTGATTGTTGGTCTTAGAGCCTGAGCTGTTGGTGTTCTGTTCAGGAAATTGTCACCCATGCCAATGAGTTCTAGGCTTTTCCCACTTTCTCTTCTATTAGATTTAGTGTGTCCAGTTTTATGTTAAGGTTGTAAGAGTATCATTTATTTATCGAAGTAATTGTCATCTTGTAGGCTTACTGCTTCCGTCTGCTAACCTAAGCCCAGTCCTGGAAGATTCTAGCCTCTGTACAATCTAATCTAGGCCTGGAAGGTTTTCTAAGACTTATTGCTGAATAAGGTCACTCTTTCTTATTCTTTCTGAACTCTGGCCAGCTGGTTCAACTCAGCTGTCTGGCTCAAGTTTTGCCCCAAGCTGACTGATTCAATCTGGCTTCTCTCTTAATCTCTAACTGAATTGTTCTGCTTGGCCTCAAACTAACTCTAGCAATCTGTTCTAATCTTCTGGCCCCTTCTTGTTCTCTGGCTGGCTCTGTCTTCACCTGTGTCTAGCTTGTTCTCTCTCTGCAACCTCTCTCTGTACAACTGTCCTGGTAATGCTGCCTCCTCTCTTTCTCTCTCTCTGCACTGCTCCCTTTTACCTCACCTCTCTTTCCTCTCTGTTCTTGTGGGACTTTGTTAAATAAAAACAAAAACCATTCTCCTCTACTCCTAAAGAGTTTCCCCATTTCTTCCCCATGTTCTATTCAAATTATTTTCCCTGTCTTTGTTATTCTAAACAACAACAACAACAACAAAAGAAAAAACCCTACTTGATTAACTGTTGGGTCAAAACACTGCACAACACAGGTATTCTTTATAAAGTGTAAAAGAACACACTGCCCTTGACATCCCTGTCTGATAAAATCACATCAAAAACAACCAAGGAAAAGAAATAATTACGATAAACTAGAATATACTGTATATTAAGTTCATGATATAGACAATGGTTTTATAGAAAAGAAAATATTTATCTGAAATTGAAAGGACAAGGAAGGATTAAATTATCAGAGAAAGAAATGTATTCGTTTGTTTTCTGTTATAATGAAACACTTGAAACTGGATATCTTAAAAAGATAAGAGGTTAGCTTGACTGCTAATTTTGGAGGCTCAAGCACATTTCCTCATCTCAGGAGAATGCCTGGTGGTAGTTGACACTATCCAGGATCACTCGTGAAGGGAGGAGTTTATATACTAAGAAAGGAAGTCAAAGAAGAATTCAAAAGTCAAGATCAATCTTTTATATCAAACCTTTTTTGTGAGAACTAACCATGTTCTCATGAAAGCTGCCTGAATTTCTTTAAAACACATAAACCTCAATGGCCTACTAACATCCCACAGGTCCCATCTTGAAAGATTTATCACTACCTATCATAAGTGTCACATAGGGCAATAAACCTTCAAGACACCCTTGAGGGACACAATCAAGCCACATGCAAACCACAACAAGGAGCAACCCTGAAGAGGCCCACAGAAGAATAATGTAAACCACAGGATTGGAAAATAACAGTACTTAACTGTAGGCAGCACAGCCAGGCAAGTTGTACACCATAATTTGTCTCATTCCTTGCTATATTCTTTTGAGTATTAATTAATCATCCCTTATGTTGGATAACAGAAACTTAACCAGGGCCACACAGCTAAGAAGCACCCATGACAATCTCCAGAAGTTCACCACCAGTGTGTGGCATTAAGAACTCTTTAATCCTTATTTCTTAGAACACGTGAACAGTAGCCAGGCCTCCTGCAGGGGAAGCAGCAGATAGCAGAGTCAGGTGTGGATGAACATGGGCAGAGGATGAAATCTAAAGGGAAGGAACATGTCCCTAGACTCTGGTGTTCTCAATGCATGCGTTAACTTGAAGGGCATTCACCTCTGAGTTTTAAGATGAATTATTTTCATTTTCTCTCAACAAAAATGTTTGTATTAACTCTCTGAGAATTTCATACATGCATGCAGTGTATTTTGATCATATTCACTCCCCATTCTTCCCCTACCTCCTCCTAGATCCACACTGTATCCTCTACCCAGCCCCCAACACTGTGTAAAAGTTATTTTCTACTTACAGACATACATACATTTGTAAACATTAAAAGTCAAACAATGCAGTATCACAGCCACACAATGAAGCAGAACTGGAGAAGATGGAAAATGAGAAAGTGGTACGAGGGGTGGCTGTGCCATGTAATTATCTTCAGTTGTGAAAATGTACAAATTAGATGTTATCTGAAATGTGTGGCTGTAGCTTTGAAATTTGTGTGTGAACCTCTGTTTTAACTTCAAAAATTCACGAATGTCATGTTTGGTCTTGGAACTGACCCTTCTCTCTGGTGCTGTTTCTTAGCTCTTCCTTCCCTACTGTTAAACCAACAGGGTGAGAATAAGACCATTGCCACAATTTTAAGCCAAAATTAAAGCATGCTTTGTTTAGTACTAGTCAAGAAGATGGACATCAGCCACATCCATACCTGGGATTTCCAGGAAAATGGCCACAGGTCACATTTTGCAGAGGCTTATAAAGGCAAACCCATTAAGGTACTGTGTTTCCCATCAGGTCCAATGAGGGACAAGCAGGGACAAAATATTTCCTGTTTACCTACTGTCCACCTACATGTGATCAAGCATATCCAGTGCAGTTGGGTCAACCAAGCTTGGTTAGGGCAGTGACAATACGTGACTGGTTGTTTTACATGGACATCAGCCTCCAGCATCTCAGGAAGTGTCTGTCCTTGGGCAAGGGGCTTACAGGTTAGAAGCATTTTTGTTTTATGGGTCTCTTAGGAACTGTAATTAAAGCCTAAAACATAACTTCAAATCTCACACTGCCAGAGTCGAGATAGGTAGGAGTTGTGGTCATGTTTCACAGGTTGACCCCTGGGTGTTATTGAGGTCCCATGAGGGTGGAGATGCGGAGCCAGCTCAGCTGCTCACCACAGTGGGCACAGAGCACTGCTTTCTGCCTAAGGAGTGGAGGGAAAAGGGAATGGATGTAGAAGAAAGTGGGACGATTTTTGTGTTTTAAGAAAGGAAAATTGTTTGGAGTGAGAGTGAGCCTTGGTCAAATTGACACCTGGAGCAAATTCACAGCACTCTTGCCCATCCCAAAACATGTTAGGAAAATGATGATCTCATCTGAAGGAGCTGACTCCACTTGGATGAGGACTTCATCAGACAAGCTTCCTGAAAAGAGAGAAGAACAACCAGCATCTGAGTTCCATAAATCCCCTTTTCTAAACTGTTTCCAAGAAAAAAAGCCAATAACTCTGTCTTCTCCACTCTTCTTCCGGCTCTAGTTCAAACAGCATCAAACGAAACCATGCATCTATTTAGAGATTTGAGGTTTTTTTCCCTTGTGTATTTTGTTCCTCTGCCCAAGCTGAGCTTATTGATTTTTTAAACCTCTCAATCATATGACATTCATTTTCACTCCTTTGGAAACTTTATTTCTGATTCTGATTTTGTGAGGTCAGGTCTAACTGCCATGAGTATCTTTCGGGTCTCTGACTTTTTGTCTCTCTCTCAAGTCCTCCGAGATCACCTGCTCAGCTGGCTAAGCCATGGCCCTGCTAGGTCAGGAGGCACAGTTAATCGTTTTTACCCGTGGTGTTAACTGAAGCAGCCTCACACCTTGGATTAAACTACATTCTCCTGTGTTTTTTTATTTTTAATTTTTGGGTTTTTTTTTTTTTTGCATGGGGGGTTGTTGTTGTTTTTTTTAAGTAACCAAAATTCTTACCACATGTTTCATTTTATTTATAACATTTGCAGTTTGCTGACGTTGACAGTCTGAATGAACACACTAGTCATAAGTGCAGGTTGACTGTGGCTTCTGCCAAGCTTTCATCCTGGTGGTTTGGGGACACTTTGGAAGCTAAGGGGACTTGTGTAGCTAGAGAGGGGTGAGCGTGGTTCTCTTAGAAGCTTGCTGCCCAAGGCCGCAAACAGTTTAACTCAGATAACCTGGAGAATTGTCTTCACCTCTCTCTTTGTTGGAGTGAAAGGAACCCCAGGCCCTGTGCCCATGCTTACACTACTCTGTAAAAGCTGTTTTATGAAATCCAAATCAGCTCAGAAAAGGTGGATGCATTTCTAATGGTGGGGGGTTCTGTTTCGTTTACAATTCTCATCTTCCTATATGACATCTAGAGAATAACCATTTCATTAGCTCTGTTAACAATCTAGCAATAAAGCATCCCGTCCATCTGAAGTCTCAACACCACCCCCACAGTGAGATCATATTTCCCAGCCTCTGTGAGCTCTTTAATACTTTTTATGGTGTTTTCCCTTTACTTTAGATACCGGGATTCATAAAGTGGTATGCCCAATTATCATCAGGCGCATCTGACTCAAAGTGTGACCTAGTATTGCCTGAAGAAACGTCTAAGCCAAGCTATTGAAGTTGAAATCTGGGTTTGGACTCTGCAGAGAGAGGGGAAATAGGATAAGTCAATAGAACATGCTAGTACAAAGACCAGCAAATTACTCCTTTGGAAAGCTGTGTGCTCATGGTCTGGCCAAAAAACTTATGGAAATTATGTTTTCCCCACATGGAAACAAAAAACTTAAACCAGATTCTGAGTGTCCCGTGACAGTGACATTTACCCAGATAAGCAGACCCCGTTCTCCTTTCATGGCTTCTCTCTCCCAGCAACCCGAAGGAGAAGGATGTTGGCAGAGTTGTCATGACTGTTCTGGGCTCATGTACTTTCCCTGGCTCAACTTTTCCTTTGAAAAGTTTTACTTTATGTTAAAAATCAATTTAAGGGAATTAACATCTAGCTATAAGATGTATACAAGAAAAATTATGTGAGCAATCAGGATTTTTTACATTGCGTATCTCTAAAACCCATCTAGACTACTGACCATCTCTAAATGCAGGCACCACTTAATCCTCTCTCACTCTGCTCAAAGTCTGAGACATCAAAATGAACCCCACCACCTCCTTCCTAGATTCATAAATTTCTTTTTTCTGTCTGGGCTAGGAAGCAGAGAGACCTTGGTTCCTTAATAACTGTAATTAGCTTTAAAGAATAATTTCCGATGGGAGTTTCCCCACATCATTGGCTTAAAGACAGCACTGTCATGGAACCATGTCACACAAGACTACGGAAGTGCTGCTGTGCTCTATCCTTTCCACTCTTGATATGAGTTTAGCCTTCACTACATTTATAAAAACCATGAAGCACTTTGCTTCTATCAATGCAGGGCCTTCCTTTTAGATTCTTCCAAAGCACATTTGAGGGGCTGGGAAGATTCCTGGTGGATTAAAGTGATTATGGCAGAAGCATGAGGACCCAAGTTCAGACCCAGGCATCCATGTAAAAATCTACCATGTTGGCATACACATGTAATTTCAGCTATGGGAGGCAAAGTCAGAAGAATTCTAGACCCTCTCTGTCTTGCTAGTCTAGCAAAAGCAGCAAGTTTGGAAGATGCTGGATGCCAGTATCTGTCCTCTGTATGTATTCACCACACACACACACACACACACACACACACACACACACACACACAGAGAGAGAGAGAGAGAGAGAAAGAGAGGCACACACACTTGAAAATGAATTTAATAGAACATTAAGCAAAATTGTGCAGTAGTTCCTTATATACACATCTATACTTTGTATTCTCCTTACTGTTTAATGCCAGATTAGATACCCTTTTTCTTACCCTGTCATGAGAAATCTAAACATATTATTAAACACAGGGAATATATTCTAACCACATTGACTCATTGGGAACCATTATCAAAGTTTCGTTAATTCATATAGATCAGAAAGTTTTAATGTTTTTTAGCAAAACATTATGCTTTTCCTTTCCTTTTATACCAGTGATCGATGTAGTTCCCATTCCATTCTTCATAATTGTCTCCCAACTACTACTCCGTCTTGGTCTTTCTGTCTCTGTCTATCTATGTTCATCTGTCTGCCTCTCTGCCTCTCTGCCTCTCTGCCTCTCTGTCTCTCTCTCTCTCTCTCTCTCTCTCTCTCTCTCTCTCTGTGTGTGTGTGTGTGTGTGTGTGTGTTTGGTTTTGTTTGTTTGACAAAAGGCATCTCTATGTAGCCCACCCTGGTGTCAAACAACCACCTACCTCCAGGCTCAGCCTTCTGATTATTTCACCTGATTACTACTTGGTTACTACCTGGGATTACAAGTGAATCACCATACCTAATAACAATCCCAATTTCCAATCTACCTGTTGTCTTAAGAGAACAGATATGGTCACATGGTTCTCCATGGGTCCTTCTGTGACAATGACTGTTTCACTCTATTCCTGGATATGTTAAACCTTTGTGACTTTAAATACAGCAATACAAGAAAATGTTTCTGCCTTTCCAAATGCCTGTCCTCTGCCTCATTGTTTAAAGTTCCCCTACTCGGCTAAGTCTGTCCTTTCCCAGACACCCAGAATTTTCTAAACCCAAGTACTTCTGGGAGTGCCAGTGCACTAAACAATACTGTCATGGAAATTCTTTTTCTCATGCAACTACTCAGGATGCTTGGACAACATTTGGTAGCTAGGACAGTGAACAGGAAAATCAGAATTAGGGAACCCTGCTCCAGAGCCAAAGTTATGGGGCAGAAGCCAGATTGGTGGCTCCAGTGCAAAACAAATTCGGATAAACCTGAACTGCATTGTATGGGTCAGGAGAGCCAGGAACTGAAGGAAAAACATGTCCTACTTCACAATGATGTGCAGAACCAGAGCCTGATGAGGTAGGTAATTCATGAACCCTCACAGAGACTGGGGAAAACGAGAGTCAAAATCCTGCATGGTTCACCATTCCACTGAATTCTTCATGGATATTTTTGCCATGTATTTATGTGGATAGGTGTTTTGCTTGCATGTTTGTCTATGCAACATATGTGTGCAGATGAGGCCATCCAATCCCTTGGAACTGAAGTTACAGACAGTTGTTAGCAGCCTTATGGGTGATAGGAAATGAACCTAGGTTATCTGGAAGAACAATCAGTGCTCTCAACCACAAAGCCATCTCACCAACCTACTTTCCAAGGATTCCTACCTGGAATCCCTCCAATACTGTGTGGATGTCTTTTCAAAGTTTTATGAACCTCCCACAAAGCATGATGTAACTGTTTTACCAGACATAAAAACAAACACATTTACATTTGGGAAGTCGTGTCTGATGTCTTCAGCGAAGAGTTGAGATACTTTTAACTTCCAAATAAAATTTCATATCCTTGAAACCCATGACTTTATATACCCAGACTAGACAGGTAAAGAAACACAAACAGAAATATATATACACACACATACATATTATGCCAGTGTTATACATAAAATAATTTGAGGATATAAGTTATTATGGGTGCCATGTAGACAGACCCCTAAGCTGTTTTAGATTAAAAACAAGTGACCATTAGCAAAAATGATCACAAAAAATAAGAATCTATTTTGTCTGTTACAAAGTTGGCAGATACCATCCATTTTTGGCACCAGAACCCTTTCTTCTCCTTGAAAGATGATGTATGCAGAAGTCCCAATGTCTCAGTCACCTGCAGGAATAGATTAAGACCTGTAGAGATAGAGAAACCACTGTTGAACAGCCCCTGCTTTCATCAGGTGCTGTCCCCTCACTAGTTTTGATTGGAAGAGGCAGAGAACTAACAACCAAGAGAGATCCTCGGCACCGACTTTACCATCTCCCTCACACACTGCCCTTAAGACATCCCTTACCCTGAGTGGATCGCAGCCTCTTCCTATGCAAAGCAAGACAACCGGGCCAAATGACTTTAGTATTTATTCACACTCAGAGGGCTTTGGAACAAGAAGCAATTGCCATAAGCAGTTAACATGGTAAACTATTAGTTAACAGTATTAAAGAATGGTTATAAAAAAACTATTGAAGTAGGAGAGACAAAGAATCATAAAGTCAACTATTTAATGGCATTGAAAATGGCTTTGGGAAGCATAAAATATCTGAAGGAAGAAAATTAACTTTGTAAACCCAAAGAAGCTGAAGAGCATCTCTTTCCATTGCAGCCAGTCACCTTCACCTCACAACACTCCAATCTGGTTAGATTCATCAACTCAGTCATTGGGCACCAAGAGGGAAAAGAGCTTCTTGGGGATATATTCGTGTTCTCTTCTTTTTTTTTATTAAATACTTTATTTTTTTTCTTCAAGTTACATCTCAGACACAAACCCTTCCCTATTCCCCCTTCCTGTCACACCCTTCCACCCTCTTCACCCCAACAGCTTCCCCTTTGTCCAACAAATGGTTCCTTCTCTTATAACAGTAAATACTATACAAAATAGCAGAAATAAATATGCCACATTTATGAGAGTTAAATGGCCCAGTATACCTTCCCAATGTCCAGTTCATACATATTTGGCCCTTGACTTTAACATTCTACCATCTAACCATCTCCATGAGTTTAAAGTTTTATAACTGACTCAGCTTTCATATTAACTTGCATCACTATTATAACCATCTTCTTAGATCTAGAATGCCCTCTTGATTCCTAAACAACTCAAAATTTAACTATGAGACTCTAGCTGTCTATTCTTCAACCACCTCAGAGACCTGAGAGGGATAAATATATCTGATTATATAGGAAATGCAGGGCCTGCAGCTTCCAAAACTAAGGAATGACATACCAGTGACTGCCTAGACAGTTCCCATTTTCTCTCCATACATTCCAGCATCAGTATTCAGCCTTTAGGTCCTGTTTTTCTGACAGACATTTATTGTAGAGCAGGGATTATGAAGGACTCACCTACCCTGTGTTGGCAGAGCTAGGCTGTCGACTTCCCTGCTACCAAGTTTTGTTCTTTTTGGACAGCAGTCTGTCTGCAGTTGAAGCAAGGAGTTTTTTCATGCCAAGAGATAGGCTTGCCACTAATTCAACCATCTCACACTGGAGATTCTTCGATGCTTTTCTTCTACTTGGAGTAGAATAGGGGGTGCTGTCAGGAGCTGAAATGTCTCAATATCAAAAATATATTAATTTAAGACAACATCTTTGAATGCCATATTCTGCAGATCTCTTGGGGTTTTTGAAGATGCCCTATCCATCTCTTGTATTTAGATAAGCAAATGCTGCTTGTCTCTTAACAACTTGATTACTGAGTAGCTTAGAGAATATCTGTGATAGACTGTCATAGTAGCTAACAAAGTGACATGTTTGCATGACTAGGAGTTTGTTTTACTTAAATATCCTAAACAGTTTTAGACAGTTGGTATCAAGAGGCCAGAGCTTCACATTTCATTTTTAAGTATCTCTAGGTACGATACCATTAGGAAGCGTTACCTTTAATTTTGTATCAATATACAAAGATCTATTCAAATGTGGCTAAATATACTCTTAATTTTGTATCAATATACAAATATCAATGCCTATGTAGCCCAATACAATCTTAATATTACATCCATATACAGGGTCAATACCATTGTGGCCAACTATAATCTTAATTTTGTATCAAATACAAATATCAATACCGACGTAGTCCAATACAATCTTATTTTTGCACAATAAACAGTGGTCAATACCACTTTAGCCAAATATACTACTAATTTTGTATCAATATACAAAGGTATAAGGGCATATTCAATAATCTGTCCCTTCTTCTTGGTCCTTCCTGTGCTATGTCTATGTCTCATTTTTCTCAAGTCCGTGCACTCCTACATAGGAGAGAAAGAAGGATACAGAAACGGGAAAGAAGGAATACCCTGGGTCTAACTTCCAAAACCCATTAAACAGGACCATTTAACAGCTTGTAATCTCTTCCCCTAAATAACAGAGTTTTCACTTATCCTTCAAATAACCAAAAAGGGGAGGCGGAGAAACACCCTCCCCACCCTCTGGGCATGGGACGTCGCTCTCTTAAAATGACTTCCTGCTGATTTGGGTCGTAGTAGACCTGTTTGGGGCCCGAGCCAAAATGGAAAAATGGTTAAAAATGTTAGTACAATCCTTTTATGTTCAGTCCTTCTGTTCTCAGCTGTTTAGATGTCCTAATGAGTTTGTAGGCAGAAGCTGATCTTCCAGGCTTTACTGAAGTTCTGGCTGGGGCATTGTGTAGAGCTGAATGGTCTTAGCGATATTGAGTTGTTGTGGTTGTAGGCTTTTGATGGAAACAGCATTGAGGGAGTCTGTCAGGTTGAATCATCTGGGTCACTCGTCTTCTTTGGTGTCTGATTCTGTTTTCTTCTGAGGTTTCCATGGTCCAGTTGTCCCTGGGTTCCTTGAATGGATGCTTTGATTCTCCTGCAAAGATAAGAACAGAGCCCTGCCCTAATCCTATCTCTGGGACAATTACCCTCTTTTTTTTGGGGGGGGTTAGGTAATATTTCTCCTGAAGCAAATTTGGTTTTTTGACAATATATAAAGTGTTATCTTTCAATCTGGGTTAAAGAAGAAATTATTTTGTTATTTTGGAGCTAAACCAGCTTTAGTGTATATATTTTGAGATCTCAAAGGACAATTTGTTTGTATTGAGTAGGCCTTTTGTAAGTAGCTTTTAAACTTAGGTCCTTCCAAATCCTATGTGTGTGTCTCTGCATTCTAATTATTGGGATCCGAGACCTGTGGTTCCCTTCTGAAGGGATTAAAGATGTGTTCCACTACTCCTGGATTGAAGTTTTTCTCTATTTAGAGTTTGTTTTGTATCAGGCTGACCTTGAGCTCTGAGATCTGCCTGTTTCTGTCTCTAGTGTGTTGGGATTAAGGGTGTACTCTTCTTGAATGATGGGATTAAGGGTGTGCACCCTCACCACCCTGTTCCATGTAACTCTAGAATTTATAAGACCACTAACTCTATGGTACTCCTCCCGTCTCTGCTGAAGTTAAAGGCATGGGTTAACACCACATTTCTCATGTATTTTACCTTAGCTCTACGTTTTTTCGACACTTGGAGGTTTATAAAACCAGGTTGAATGGCTGTATCCTTTATTTTATTTACAGTGTTTTAACATTGTTACCTGTTTTTTTTTAATTAATGAATTTATTTCTTTGTTGCTTCAGGTTACATCCTTATCATATTGTCCTCTTTTCCCACTTCCCAGCCCCACCCTCCCATCCTCTATCCCCTAACCCTTCCATCTTGTTCCTCTGGGGTGGAGTGTCCCTGCATAACAGTCCCTCACCGCAGTTCAGGAGTCATATGAGGGCCAAGAGCCTCTTCATACACCAGGGGCCTATGAGGCAGTACTGCCAATGAAAGGTGTCTCCTTGCTATGGGGGGAAAACTAAAAAAAGACCAACAAACACACAAAACCACAAAAACAAAGAACAACAACAAGAACGAGAGGAAAAAGAAAAAGAAAAAAAAAGTTTATGTCCATGTTCCTTTTGGTGTGTTGGTTGTAGTACAGATATCCTGTACGATATAGCTAAAATCCTACTATAAGTGAATAGATGCCATGTGCATCCTTCTAAGTCTGGGTTAGCTCACTCAGGATGAGCTTCTCTAGTTCCATCCATTTGGTTGCAAATTGCATAATTTCATTGTTTCTGATAGCTGAGTAATATTCCATTGTATAGATGTACCACAATTTTTTAATCCATTCTTCAGTTGAGGGACATCTGGGTTGTTTCCAATTTCTAGCTATTACAAATAAGGCTGCTATGAACATAGATGAAGAGACTTCCCTATGACTCTGTGAGGGGTCCTTTGGGTGTATACCCAGAAGTGGTATGGCTGGGTCCTGAGGCAAAGTTATTCCAAGATTTCTAAGATATCGCCAGACAGACCTCCATAGTGGTTGCGTAAGCATGCACTCCCACCAGCAATGGAGTAGGGTTCCCCATTCCCCACACCCTTGCCAGCATGTGCTGTCATTTGAGCTCTTTATCTTAGCCATTCAGACAGGTGTGAGATGGAATTTCAGGGTCCTCTTGAGTTGCATTTCTCTGATGATTAAGGATGTTGAGCATTTCTTCAGGTATCTCTCGGCCATTAGGGATTCCTCCTTTGTGAATTCTCTATTTAGCTCCGTCTCCCATTTTTTGATTGGATTAATTGGTTTCTTGGCATTTAGTTTCTTGAGTTCTTTGTAGATTTTAGATAATAGCCCTCCATCAGATGTGGGGTTGGTGAAGATTTTCTCCCAGTCTGTAGGCTGCCGTTTTGTTCGAATGACAGTATCCTTTGCTTTACAGAAGCTTTTCAGTTTCATGAGGTCCCATTTATTGATTGTTGATCTCAGGTCCTGAGCTGTTGGTGTTCTGTTCAGGAAGTTGTCACCTGTACCAATGAGTTCGAGGGTTTCTCCTACTTTTTCTTCTAGTATCTTGAGTGTGGCTGGCCTTATGTTAAGGTCTTTGATCCACTTGGAATTAAGTTTTGTACAAGGTGATAGGTATGGATCTAATTTCATTCTTTTGCAAGGATACATCCAGTTGGACCAGCACCATTTGTTGAAGATGCTGTCCTTCTTCCATTGTGTGGTTTTGGCTTCTTTGTCTAAGATTAGTTGGCCATAGGTGTGTGGATCCATGTTTGGGTCTTCAATTCGATTCCATTGATCCACTGGTCTGTTTCTATACCAGTACCATGCTGTTTTTATTATATTGCTCTGTAGTACAGCTTGAAATCTGGGATGGTGATACCTCCAGATGCTTTTTTATTGTACAGGATTGATTTAGCTATTCTGGGCTTTTTGTTGTTCCATATGAAGTTGAGAATATCTTTTTCCAGGTCTATAAAG
Organism: Lophiomys imhausi; assembly: GCA_907164525.1. NCBI lineage: Eukaryota > Metazoa > Chordata > Mammalia > Rodentia > Muridae > Lophiomys > Lophiomys imhausi. Next base: position 1,509,842 of record CAJQZJ010031868.1, read on the forward strand.
AATTGTGTTGGTATTTTGATAGGAATTGCATTGAATTTATGTATTGCTTTTGGTAGGATAGCCATTTTTATTATGTTGATCCTACCTATCCATGAGCATGGGAGATCTTTCCATCTTCTAAAGGCCTCTTCCATTTCTTTCTTCAGGGGCTTGAAGTTCTTGTTGTATAGGTCCCTTACTTGCTTGGTTAGAGTTACCCCCAGGTATTTTATATTGTTTGTGGCTATAGTGAAGGGGGTTGTTTCCCTTATTTCTTTCTCAGCCCTTTTGTTTGTTGTATAAAGAAGGGCTTCTGATTTTTTTGAGTTAATTTTGTATCCAGCCACCTTGCTGAAGTTGTTTATCAGCTGTAAGAGTTCTTTGGTGGAGTTTTTGGGGTCACTTATGTATACTAACATATTATCTGCGAAAAGGGATAATTTGACTTCTTCGTTTCCAATATTTATCCCTTTGATCTCCTTTAGTTGTCTTGTTGCTCTAGCAAGGACTTCAAATACTATATTGAAGAGATATGGTGAAAGTGGACATCCTTGTCTTGTCCCTGATTTCAGAGGAAATGCTTCAAGCTTCTCTCCATTTAATTTGATGTTGCCCACTGGCTTGCTGTATATTGCCTTTATTATTTCTAGGTATGGTCCTGTATGCTCGTTCTCTCCAGAACTTTTAGCATGAAGGGGTGTTGGATTTTGTCGAATGCTTTTTCTGCATCTAGCGAGATTATCATGTGGTTTTTTTCTTTCATCTTGTTTATATGGTGAATTACATTGATAGACTTTCGTATATTGAACTATTTCTGCATTCCTTGGATGAAACCTACTTGATCATGATGTATGATACTTTTGATATATTCTTGAATTCAGTTTTCTAGTATTTTATTAAGTATTTTTGCATCTATGTTCATGAGGGAGATTGGTCTGAAGTTCTCTTTCTTTGTTGGGTCTTTGTGTAGTTTAGGAATCAGAATGACAGTGGCCTCATAGAACGAGTTTGGCAGTGTTCTTTCTGTTTCTATGTGGTGGAAGAGTTTAAAGAGTAATGGTGTTAGTTCCTCTTTGAAGGTCCGGTAGAATTCCATGCTAAAGCCATCTGGCCCTTGGCTTTTTTGGTTGGGAGATTATTAATGACTGTTACTATTTCCTTAAGGGTTATTGGGCTGTTTAAGCTGTTAATCTGATTTTGATTTAGTTTTGGTAGGTGGAATTTATCGAGGAAATTGTCCATTTCACTTAGGTTTTCAAATTTGGTGGAATATAGATTTTTAAATAGAACCCGAATATTTTCTGGATCTCCTCAATGTCTGTTGTTATTTCTCCCTTTTCATTTCTTATTTTATTGATTTGGGTTCTTTCCCTTTGCCTTTTAGTTAATTTGGCTAGGGGCCTGTCTATTTTGTTGATTTTCTCGAAGAACCAACTCTTGGTTTCATTAATTCTTTGAATAGTTCTTTTTGATTCTAAGTTGTTTTCAGCCCTAAGTTTGATGATTTCCTGCCTTCTGCTCCTCTTGGGAGTGTTTGCTTCTTTTTTTTCCAATTCACCCAGCTTAGCTGTTAATTCACTAATATGAGCTGTCACAATTTTCTTTTTGAAAGCACTTAGTGCTATGAACTTTCCTCGTAGCACAGCTTTCAATGTATCCCATAGGTTTGGGTATATTGTGTCTTCATTGTCATTGGATTTTAAGAAGTCTTTGATTTCCTTCTTTATTTCTTCCCTGACCCAGTGGTCATCCAGTAAGGAGCTGTTCAATTTCCATGTGTGTGTAGGCTTTCTGTTGATTCTTTTGCTGTTGAAGACCAGCTTTATTCCGTGGTGGTCTAATAAGATACAAGGTATTATTTCAATTTTCTTGTATCTCTTGAGACTATCTTGTGTCCAACTATGTGGTCGATTTTGAAGAAGGTTCCGCGAGGTGCTGAGAAAAAGGTGTATTCCTTTGTGTTTGGGTGAAACGTTCTGTAGATATCTGTTAGGTCCATTTGTTTCATGATCTCTGTTAGACTCAATATTTGTCTGTTTGGCCTCAGTCTTGATGATCTGTCCATTGTTGTGAGTTGGGTGTTGAAGTCTCCCACTACTAATGTGTTGTGATCGACGTGCGATTTAAGATTTAAAAGTGTTTCTTTTACAAAAGTAGGTGCCTTTGTATTTGGGGCATAGATGTTCAGTATTGAGATTTCCTCTTGATAAATATTCCCTTTAATGAGTATATAATGCCCTTCTTTGTCTTTTTTATTAACTTCAGTTGGAAGTCTGTTTTGTTTGATATTAGGATGGCTACTCCAGCTTGCTTCCTGGGTCCATTTGCTTGGAAAACCTTTTCCCAGCCCTTTACTCTGAGGTAGTGTCTATATTTGGTAGTGAGATGTGTTTCTTGTATGCAGCAGACGGACTGGTCTTGTGGATCCACTATGTAAACCTGTGTCTTTTTATTGGGGAGTTGAGTCCATTGATGTTGATGGATGCTAGTGACCTGGGGTTGTTATTTCCCATTAGTTTGGTATAGGTGATGGTCCTGTGCCTCTTTTGGTTTAGTTGCTGAGGGGTTTTCTATTTCCTTTTGTTTTCTTGGGTGACGTTTTCTTCTCTGGGTTGGAATTTTCCTTCTAGGATTTTCTGTAAGGCTGGGTTTGTGGGTAGATATTGTTTAAATTTGATTTTGTCATGGAATATCTTGTTTTCTCCATCTATGTTGATAGAGAGTTTTGCTGGATATAGTAGTCTGGCTGGGCACCTATGTTCTCTCAGGACTTGTAGGATATCTGTCCAGGCCCTTCTAGCTTTTAAAGTTTCTAGGAGAAGTCAGGTGTAATTCTGAAGGGTCTGCCATTGTATGTGACTTGACCTTTTTCTCTTACAGCTTTTAATATTCTTTCTTTGTTCTGTACATTTGGTGTTTCAATTATTATGTGGCAAGAGGAGTTTCTTTTCTAATCTAAACTTTTTGGTGTTCTGTAAGCCTCTTGGATTTTTATTGGCATCACTTTTTTCAGGTTTGGGAAGTTTTCTTCTATGATTTTGTTGAAGATATTTCCTGGACCTTGGAGTCGGGAGTCTTCTCTTTCCTCTATGCCTATAATTCTTAGGTTCCGTCTTTTCATTGAGTCCTTGATTTCTTGGATGTTGTGGGTAAGAGATTTTTTTAGCTTTCTCATTTTCTTTGGATGTTGTACTGATTTCTTCCATCGAATCTTCCATGCCTGAGATCCTGTCTTCCATCTCTTGCATCCTATTTTTGATACTCACATCCATAGTTCCTGTTCTCTTCCCTTGATTCTCCACTTCCTCTTTTAACTATGACTGTGTTTTCTTTATTGTTTCTATTTCTATTCTCATGTCTTGTATGGTATTGTTCGTTTTGTACATTTACTTCTCCAGCTTGCTTGCTTTTGTCTGAAAATCTTTTGTTGCTTTGTCCTTTTCCTGTTCAAGCTCTGTCACCTTTGCTTGGAGTTCTTTAATGGTGTTGTTCATTGTTTTGACTTGTAAAATTGTGGCTTCTTTGAATTCCTTCATAGTTTTAAGTTCTTCTTGAAGGGACTCTATCACTTTCCATCATGCAGAATTGTCATCGTTTTCATGTGTTTCTGTTGGTTTGAGGTCATCCGAATTGAATGAGCTAGGATAATTCTGCGTTGTTGGGGTCATATTTCCTTGATTTCTATTTTTTCTTGGACCTTTGGCCATATGGATGTGTTTAGCTGTCTGTTCTCATCATTTTCTGTGCTTGGATCCACAGGGGATGCTTTGGTGAAGAAGTCGAATTGCTTGGCTATCTGTTGTTGCTTATAGGGGGATCTCAGTGTCACTGTGGTTTTAATAGCCTGAAGCACTGTGAGCTGGTGCAGCCTATTCCCAGGTAGTGAGTAATGATCCTGGATTGTTTCACTGCTCCCAATTCAGACTTCTCCATGTTGCACACTGAGTGATCAGCCTGTAATGTTTCTGATGGTATGGACCTTTTTGCCCAGGCACAGATTCTGTGGGCTTTGTTTGTCATCACGGAGGCTGACAGGGCCTGGCTCCTCACCTAATTGTTTTGGTTTTCCAGAATACCGCTATGGTCCCTTGGCTTCTGGTTTCCCACTAGGCTTCTCCACCACAGGCCTGGCCCCTCAGCCCCGCCCGCCTGTGCCGGCTTCCCTCCCTTGCTGCTCTGCCTCCGGGTGCGCAGGTCTACAGCCCCGCCAGCCTGTGCCTGCTTCCCACCCTGACTGCTCTGCCTGCCAGCTTCCTGCTCTCTTGAATCCTCCGCGGCTCAAGCGGTTGCGGACCACCCGCCGAGCACCCTGTTTCTTCCTTGCTAAGACTTCAACAATCCCGCAAAGTTTCCTAAGTAGTTATAAGGTCCTCCTGAGGTGTGGGGAGCCCAGTAGGCTAGTGGGCGATCGCCATGTGGCCTCTGATTCTGCCTGCTGTGTGTTGGGGTCGATCTTACCAGGCGCCTCTCCAAATGGGAGTTCCCAATTCCCGGATTTAGTGGCTTCTGTGTCTGAGAGAGATGGGGGTGAGCCTTACCCTGGGACTTTTAACAGTCCCTTGGGAGATGTGAGTTTTCCCGGAGGGTCTAGCCCCTCCGGTTTTTGCACAGTGTCTAATAACTCTGTGTTTTTTATGGCTCTTTTCTCCCACGTTCAAAATGCGTCACTGCAGGTCACCGCCATCTTGGCCCCATTCCCTCGTGTTCTCTTCTTATGGGTCTATGGTTATTTTTATATTTTGTGCTAGTCAGATACCAAATGAAATCTGATGTTTCATAAAATGCCACTGTTGAATAGAAATTTGCAACCACATGCTGAGTGCTGGGAAATGACATAGCATCAAAGCAGACAGAGTCCATGTGTGGGTTCCTAGAGTGGAGTAATCCCACCCATTCAGAGCCACTGACAGATGGTTGTGTTTTGATGTGAAAAAAAATGACTGTTCTCATGAGTGAATACATGTCACAGACCACAGCACCATTTATAACATACTCAGCCCACAGAGTCCTGCTGTCAGAATTACTTGCCAAGTCAGTGAGGAAGTGCTGTAAGCAAAAGGATAGAGATCTGGATTTTAGAGCCGTCGAGTGTGAGTATTGGTTGGAATGCTGTGGATTACCTCTTATCAATCAAACGTGGAGCGTGACCTACTATATCAACCTCCCTTTGTCCTGGTGTATTTGGAATGCCTTTGGACCGGAAAGCTAGATGTTTCAACTTCATCCCCAGACTGCTAATGGGGCCTGGCTTGGATTAATGATCCTCTTTGTGCTTTGATTTCTTCTTTTGCAATATGGGGATTAGAATGCTACCTACCTCTGGGATTGCACTGAGAACTTAAGGATTTCATATATGTTAAAAGCAAGACAAAAACAACCAACGACCCTAGATGATGGCACAGAGGAAACAGCACATAAAAATAAATGACTGCACCATCTCATTGATAGGATTTATCAGTGAGATTCTTCAGATGGCTTGAAAGTGATCAGGTTTGGGATGGATATCTTTGTGTAATTTTTGAGTCTTGATTCTGTTACCAACTGGACTTCAACTCTTCCTTTCACCTTTTTCTTTGTGGGTAAAAAGAGCAGAGGCATCTTGGCAGTGAGACAAATAGTTGCTGTTACTGTGCTATACCTCCCTCTCTACCCTTTGGGCCTGCTCAAGAAAGCAAATTATGGATCAAATCTGTATGTTCCTCCTTCCATGGACCTTCATTGACTCAAACAATGTTACAACACTGCAGTGAAGACCAGCCTTCTCCTGGAAACCTGAGAGAGCTGTGTCTGCCTAGGGATTTGCTGGCAGAAGCTACATCATTATGTAACCACAAACCAAACAAAACTTATGGGCTTAGGTGTCTAGACAATAGCTGGATTACAAGGGTACTATCCTAGAGCAACCACACTTAGTTTTGCAGACCTAGACAGTAAAATGGCTGGGAAAGCAATTATCTGGATCTTTGCTTCACTGGTTGTACCTTTCCTTGACAGTAGAGAATTCCCAACACAGAGAGCACACAAGTGTTCTACTAATATTCTTATGATAATTCTGTCTTCCCAGTCTCCTACCTGATCTTTTACAAGTGACTTTACCATGTTTCTCCTCTTTTTCTTTTTTGTGAAAACAAAAATTGGCCCAGGGAGTATAGTGTTTTGATTAGCAATTTAATCAAGCAAGGAGGTTATTGCAAACTCAGATGGATGGAAAGTTTCCCAGAGATGCTGAGTATTGGCCAGAGAATATGCTGCAAGATGAGATAGAGGCCTTGACAAATATGATGTCCCAAAAGCACTTGGTTTCAAGTAAAGCACAAATCTAACAGTTTCAGGACCCTCCCTGGGCTCTAAATGACAATAGGGGAAACAAGTCGTTCCTTAAAGCATTTTAAGTACTTTTCAAGATCCCCTCCCCCAGTGTTCATTGCACAATAATTTGCAGCTAAATGTGCCCTCCATCTATACCCCTGAGGTATTCATCCTCTGAAAGAGACCAGACAAAGAAAGTAATTAGTAACCTCCCAGACTAACTCCCAAAGGCAGAATCTCTGGATGTGCATGTTCTATCATGCAGTCAGGACCTATCCCACACTTCTCACTCACAAAGCTAAGGCTGCCGTACTTCCCAGAACAAACAGTCCTATTCTGCACACATGCAAGTGTGACAACATGCAATGATCTAGAGACCAGAAGAACAAGGCTAGGTGACAGGAGTTAGCCTTTGGGAAAATCCTAGTTTCACACCTTTGGTTCTGTAAGTCTGAACAAGTGTTCAATGTCTCAAATTTCTAGCGTAGCATGAATAAGTTTTCTCGTTATTAGGCTACTGTGAGAATTAGTAAGATGAAGCTCCTTATGCCATGTCTAGCATACAGTAATAACTCATTAGACAGATCCCAAACACATATGAGAGTATATATAAAGCTCCTTGCAGCTCATCTGGAGTCTTAGCTGATGACACACAGTAAAGACCCATCAGGTTTCTATTGAGTAAACACAGTTGTGAGTTTCTCTCTGCTTGTCTTGACCCTCCTCCAGCCTCATGCCTTCTTCTATCTTAAGGAAGCTTATTGTAGTTATATATGGATATAATGACTAGTTCAAATTGAATATGACAAGACTGGAAATAAAACCAAGATGAGAAACACATCCAAGGAAGGTCACAAATCAGGACCAGGATGCAGTTACACTACTGAAGACTCCCTCCCAGGGCTGCATGTACTTGGCAGCACAGCAACTTAACCCCAGAAAAGCTGAAACATGAAAGCTTCTCTCAAGTTGCACCAAGAGCTTTCCTGTGACATAGTCCAGGGCGGATGTGCAAAGTTCAAGCTTGATAGCCAGATGTATACAGTGAAGGCATGTCCAAGGGGTGGTTAAGGGGAAGGTTTTTATTGTAGACACGACACGGGGGGGGGGGGGGAGTACAGCCAGAGGCATCTGCGAGAGTTGAGAGCAGGGAGAGAAAGTACAGTGGACATGGCCAGTAAACTGAACTGGGCCATGAACGAGAAAGGAGAGCAAGAGAAGAAGATAAGAGAGAAGGGGACCAAAGGGAGCACACAGCCAAATGGCAGGGTTATATAGGAATGAGAATCTGAGGGAAAGGAAGACCATGAGCTAGAGAAAGTAGGGTTGGGGGAAGGATGAGAAGAACTGAGAGGAGCCACAGATACTGAATGAGCTTGGAGGCTAGCATGTACTTTGGTTTGCTAATAGGAAACTGACACCAGATACTTCTGTATTTGTTCTAGGCCCTCATTTGCTCTTCTCTCTACATCCAGGATTTTTCTCTACTCACAGGCTCTCCGGAAACAGAGAAGGCAGGAAGCTGTTTCTTTGCATTTGGAGACTCGTGGCAACGAATCACTTTGTAGTCATCAATAAGACCAGTGTTTTAGTTTCATTAGAATGTAAGCAAATTAAGCAGATTAGTTTTGTGTATCAGCTCAACAAAGCAAACGGTCGTACAGAGGCATGTGGGTGGTACAGAGCACTCATGGCTAACGTTTCAGTCACTAGGCTTAACGATCCTTCTCTCATGTAACCATTGTGGTATGACACCTTACCCAGTACGTTCCACCAAAGGAAACATTCTGAGCCTTCTGTTTTTCATTAATAATGTCAAAATTATGTTGATGATTACCATGCAGAGAAATGGGTTTCCTAGTAACCTTTTTATACATATATGCCATTGTTTCCCATCTCCTCTACCCCCAGATGATCCTCTTTCTTGCACCTAGCTGCCCATCTTCTGCTTTCATGATACCCATATTTCATTACCCTCTCTGTCCTTTCCTACTTTTAGACCTCTTCATCTCCTTTCATGATCCCCTTCTACTTCCAATAGATTTTATATAAATAGTGGATAGGTAGGTAGGCAGATCGATTCGGCCTGTGAGAGGAAGCAGTCAGTATTTGCCTCTCTGAGTCTCTTGTTCTCTTTCAACTCAGTCCAGCATCTCAGCACTGTACTGAGAAGGTTCATTTTTCAACCCCACTGACAGTAGTAGAAGATTGCAAGGCCAACCTGAAATGGGTGGATTTTTTCCCTAAAATCATTTGCATGTTGGTATTGTCAGGAGGGCTAGCATGCAAGAGAGGAGAGTTTGTTCCCACAGCTTTCACCCCCATGAATTGACAGGCAAATATTAAGCCGTGTTTCCACTGTGCTGCAGGCTCTTGCCCAGAATGGGTAGCAGTGCACTCTCAGGTCATAGCAATGTGCCATGCTTCAAAGGGCTCCTTTAGTGTGGACTCCTTCCTTGTTCAAGGTCTCTGACCTATGGTGGTTTCCCTCCCACACCAGTGCTGAGCACAGACAACTGTGTAGGTGGCAGAGGAAAAAAAAAAAACTTGGTTTATTTTCGCACCTCCTTGTGCAGTCTTTGTTGTTACAAAATTGGTGGTTTTTTTTTCTCTGCTTCCATTTTGTGATTTTCTAATTCTGTAGTTATTCACTCTTCAGCTTTAAAAAAGATGAGTTTCACTTACACTTTCCCTTTTCTACCTCTTGATATTCTAATTGTCCAGCTTAGCAGCCACATCTCCAGAAAGAAGTCCAGTGATTCAGGCACCAAAACTAGAATTGTAGGGCCAAAAGAACCTGGGCTACATGAGACACAGGAAACCTCCAGGATACAAGGGCCCCAAGTAGAAGAGTAGAGGAGGCAAGTTACTATTTTTGGTATGTAAAACATAAAACAGATGTTGAGGGCACAAACAAACCTCAAAAAAAGTCATAGCCCAAAGCCAGAGTTCAAGTCAGGAGCACAGAGCACAATGTCAGAGGTGAGTTAGCAAGGAAAGGCCTTTCAGCATAGCTACCATAATTTGATGTCTACCATATAATTGACCCTCTGCTTGGTGCTGGACCCACACCACAGCTCTGCTGCTCTCGGTCTCTGTGCTCCCCAAAATGTAACAGAAACTGAACTCACCACTGGATGTTCTATGTCACACTTATTTCCCGACTCTCTATTGATAAGCCACCCTTTCTCAAGGTTCTCACTAACACTGGATAGGTTTTTGATGTTCTGGGTCTGACTGACCCTTATAGGAGAATGATTCAAAGGTAATATGTAGACTGATGTGACTCCAGGCTTTTTTTTTTACACCTTCCTTCAGGTGTGCTATCTTCAAGGCATTATTAGGGTGGACAAACTGTTCTGATACAGCTGGAGGAAAGGGAATACAAACTACCTCAGTCTCTGTTCTACTGTTGACTTTCAGAGCCAGACATTAGAATCAGTTCTCTAGGAAAGGAGTTCAGCAAAAAACCTGCCAAACCTGGAGACAGACCACCTGGCCTTTCGCTGCAACTCTTTGACTAATTGCCTAACCTTGGACAAATTTCTTACTGACCCTGTGCCTCAGTTTGCTGGCATGCAACATGCCAAAAATGATATATAGTTGGTTGGCTACTTATTGTATTAAGTAGTATTAAGTAAAAAAAAATTTTACAAAATATTAGTTCAATTTCTAATGTACTAGGCAAGTTATTGGTGTCACTGTCAGGAAAGCCTCCTTCTGTTTTAGGAATCCTGTAACCTAAGAATGTATGTATTGTAAACAGAGGCAGCCCGTTGGAGATTTTGGTGAGTCAAGTCATCATGCATCTTTCTGAGGAGTTAACCAATTCTTTTGGATCTTTTCTTTCGAATCTCTCTTTTAAATAGCCCAGCTCTTCTTGGAGCAGCACAGTAATTGTCAACCAGGAAATGCTTGTCCACTTTATGGCGTATTTGGCAATGCTTAGAAGAACTTTTGTTTTTCGTAGCAGGGTAGAGACTGTGCTACTAGCATGCAGTTTATAATCACCCCCTGGCTTTTGTCCCAGGGCCTCCTATGCTTCCATCATCTCACAGTGCACAGAATTGCTGGAGCCTGCCATGCAAGTCCTAAAGTTGAAAACTACTGGGGCAGAGGACATGAAGGTGTTTAGAACAACCACAAGAAAAAAAAATCAAGGGTCCTGAATGCTAAAAACAAATGTAGGTTTTTTTTCTCATAGTATCATTTATTAATTTATAGATGTAATGGTGTCTCAGAATTCTCAACTAAGTATAGAAGATAAAAAAGACAGACATTTTTAGATAGAGTTGTGCAGTGACACAAAGGATCAACTCTAAAAAATTGGTCTTTAGATAATTTTGTTATGTTGTATGAGGACCACAAAATGAATTTACATAAACTAAGAAAACTGGGATGTCACTTCACTAGGAGACATAATTTTATCATCACATGTGCAGTCTATTGCTTACTGACCACACACACACACACACACACACACACACACACACACACACACACACGTATTTATGTGTATATTTTTATACATCTGCATAGGTGTTTATGTTCATGTATGTGCACATGTGTGTGCAAGTGCCCATGTAGGTTTGTACACATGTACGTACAGGCCAGAAGTTCTCAGATATCGGCCTTGGTTGTTCTACACCTTATTTTATTTGTTTTTTGCATTTGGGTGTTTTGTCTGCATATTTGATGTGCATCACATGTGTGCAGTGGTCATGGAAGAAGGTGTCAGGTCCTCGGGAACTAGAGTTTCAGTTGTGTATGAGCACATTGCGGGTGCTGGGAATTGAATCCGGGTCCTCTTCAAGAGAATCCAATAATTACTGAGCCACCTTCACAGTCCCTTTCCTTTACTTTCTGAGACAGGCTGTCTCAATGAACTGAGAGCTCACCAATTCAGCTAAACTGGCTGGCTAGCAATTCCCAGGAATCCTGCTGTCTCTGCCTCCTCAGCACTGGAGCTACAACCATGGACCGCCAAGTCTGGCTTTTATGTGGATGGTGGAGATATGAACTCAGGTTCTTATGCTTACACAGTGAGCACTTGACTGACTGATCTGCCTCCCTAGCCCCTATATGTGTACTTTAAAGACCTTTCTGTTCCAAAAATTTTTTGCTTACCTAGTGTTTTTTAAATCTCTTTTTACACCACCCCCTTGTTATTTCTAAATGGTAAGTGATTCTTTGTTGTCTGGTTATATTTATAAAAAGAAAGTCTACGTCAGCATTCTGAAGCTTGACTTGACATGTGCCCAGTAGATCCCAAGCTTTGGGGATAGAGTATCTTAACCTTTATAAAGTTTCCAGAATATTTGAAGGCAATGTGAGGATCTAACTAAAATCAGGAGCTGGAATGGTTTCCTTTGGTTTGGCTTTGGCTTAAGAATCATTGAGGATCTCAGAGAAGGAAAACCATGGGATTTCGTTAAAGGTTTTTGTCCCAGAGAAGCTTGTCTTTAAGAATGAAAGAAACTACTGTTCCCCTGGGTGTATGCAACAATAAGACCCTTCCACCCCCCACCTCCCACTCCCTGTGAGCTGATGGAGAGTATTAAGGCTCAGGATGGGAGGAGAAACCCTACAGCAGTGAAAAAAAAAAAAAAAAAAAAACCAAGTGTGGGCATAGTGGAGCCACCTTTATCATTAGCCTGTCTCCTCTGCGCTATTGGCTATATACTTGCTGTTGTAGGATCATGATGCTGAGCTCATCTCCTTCATTCTGGCTTGCTCTGATTGGATGGGCATTTTGGGCCATTGCCATAGATACCTATTGACTATGTACATTTATATTTGGGGGATCTGTGTGCACTGCTGTCATAGTTCAGGCACACAGCCAACATTTTACCAGCACACTCAAAGGGAACCTGGAAATTCAGCATTCACAGACAATAATGGGGGATGGTATCCAGGAGGAACTTCAGTGGGCAAGTAAGCTTTCTGGAGATGGTCCATGGTTTTGCACAGCTACAATGGGTGTGCCACAGAGAAGACAACCCTGAAGACTGTTCTGAGGACTTCATGCTGTTGTTGTTTTCTTTTTTTCTGCTTGTCTTCATGATCACCACATCCTTTACAATCTATAAGTTGTATGAATACTCTAAGGGGGGCTTATTGTATTAATTTTTATAATTGATTAATAAGCTTATTAGGTATTTGGAGTTATCCTTTAGCCCGCTACTTATTAATAAACATACAAACACCTGTTACACTTTTAGAATGCCTTGTAGCACTGGGACTAAGCAAATCTTAATCCTGTAAACTAACTTTCTACCTCCCCAGATGAAACCCCATGATACTTGAATATATGTTCCATGTCATGTCAATCCTCCAGGCCACATGGAGTTTCGATCCACCTGAACCATGGCAGCCATCCTCCCTTCCTTCTCCTCATGCTTCCCCCTCCCATGATCCTTTTCCTCTCAAAAGCACACCACCTCACCTCTGCCTACTTCTCTTTGCCAGGATATAGGCAGTTTTTATTCAACCAATCAGAGATGATTTAGAGGCAAGAGTTACAAACATCATTTGGTGTCATCAGACTTTATGGGGAGCCAGTAAATAAAACCAAATGTATAGCGTGCTAGGACAGCACACAGCAGGGGCTTTCAGCCCCTCCCTGGGCAGTATCACTGGCACTTGCCATGATAATGCTTAATTTTTTCAAGCAATGCTGCTGGAGCAGATTAATAATTCAACCACCACCCTCAGAAAGAACTTACACATGTAGATTGTTAGCAATGACCACCACCCTTAGAAAAAAAAACTGGAGAAATAGATTGTTAATGAAGTTAGGTTAACGTGTTTTTGTTAGTGGCTCTGGCGTACAAAATCTTAGAGAACACTGTGAACTTTAGAAAGGCACACTCTTAAATAGTTGAGCTAGGGACAGTTTGTGGTCAGAGAACAAGAACAATAGCAGGCTGAATGGCACTGGATGGTGTGACCCCCTTGCAAAAAGTGGACTGCTGGTCAAGGTTTGATCAATTTCTTGTACCCATTTTTGCCCTCAGCTTTCTGATATGATTTAATAAAATTTGTTAATGAGTAGATGTGCACCTTGAGGATTTAAAGTAGAAATGACTGGTTTTTATACAAAAGTTTAGATTTCTGATTCTCTTAAGATTTTTATAATATCACCTTTTAAGATAAATAGTAATATAATTGATCTTTTCTTCATAACCACAAATTGCTGCCTTCCAATAAAGAGAAACGGGCTGAAAAAATTACTTTACTTGCTTGCACACAGAGTTCTCTGCCCAATCATAATGGAATGATAGAAAAGGCATTGGTTTTGGAGTTAAAATGTATTCAGATCTGTGTCTTACACTGAACCAGCTGAGAAAATGCAGTCAGGAATCAGGATACAATGTTGGATAATGATAGTGACACTTATTACTTCACAGGGACCCACTGAGCTGGTGTCTATAATATAGCTAATTCCATGTCCTGAACACAGAACTCAGTATGCTTCACGTGGTAGTCAGTTCACTGCAAAAATGTATGGCAGAATGAAGAGATTTTTGTGGCTAAATAACTAACTAGCTAGATCAGTGTTATTCTAAGTGCTATATGAATGAAAAAATTCACTCAACCCTCAGAGAACCCCAGAATAGGTGATATTATTATTTTCATTAGTGGATGAGGGAAATAAGATAGATTAATTTAGCCAAGAACTTAGCTTCTATTTGTCATTGTTAATTTCTTAATGGCTTTGTAAATAGCTCTCAAATTCAATAACTTAACACAGGAAAAAAAAAAGATCTCTTTTTTAAAGGCAGAGGCCAGTGATGTTCAGTAATAACCACTGCACATGGGTTAAGAGTTCCAGGAACCTTCCACCTAGTGGCTCAGCCAGCTTCAGATTCTCAGAATTCTCTTGTGGACACTTTGTATCTAGGCAGCAGGCAAAGTAAGGGGTTTGGAGGAGCATTTCTCAACATCAGTATTCATGATGACTAATTTTGTATGTCAACTTGACTGGGTAAAAGGATTCCCAAAGAGCTGGTAAAACAGTATTTCTGGGCGTGTCTATGAGGTTGTTTCTGGGAACTATTAGCACTTGAATAGTTAGGCCTAGCAAAAAAGATCCACCCTCATCAGTGTGGGTGGTCACCAAACAACCATTGAGGGCCCAAATAGACAACTTGGTGGAGATGTAAACTCATTCTCTCCCTCCCTCCCTCTGTCCCTTTCCCCAGCCTCCTGGCCCTCCCCTACCTCTCTTTCTTTTCTTCTTTCTTCCTCCTTCCCTCTGGAGTTAAGTCACCCATCTTCTGCTGCCTTCTCTCCTTCCTCATTTTCAGTGTTTCAGCAGCTCTTCTGACCCTCAGGTTCTTTGGAGCTGGGCTGAATCATACCCAGAATTGCTGAGTTTCCCATATGACCATTTGTGAGACTTCTCAGTCTAGAATCATTGAGCCAGTCCCCATTAAATCTCCTCTACATGTATCTTTCCATATATATCCTATAAGATATCTATTTCTATGGAGAAACTTGGATAATATTCATATTTTGGACAGATTAGTTCTTTATTTGCACTCTGAGATGTTTAGCAGTAATCTTGGTCTCCACTTACTAGATGCCAGTAACCATCTCCCAGTTGTAACAATCATATTTTCCTAGGGATGGGGAGGGGGAACATATCAAAACTGCCCTGTGTTTAAGAACATTAGTTGAAATGAAGACTTCATGGGCCATAGAGTCTAGTTTAAAGAGTTATCAGATGTCTCTAACCCAACTCTATTGACCAGAACTCAATAAAGTAGCCATACTTAACTGTGAAGGGACTAGAAAATGCAATCCAGCAATGTGTCTAAGAAGAAAAGGAGGTTTAAGAAGATCAGATTAGCAATATGGAATCTAACAGGTGTAGACACTCTCATCAACACACACACACACACACACACACACACACACAAAGATCACACTTAAAATTGCAGAAAATTTAGTAGTAATATGTAGGATAATCTACATACTGTTGGAGACAGAAACACACCACTATAATAATTTTTTTCCACAGGTAATATGTACAGACCTCATAAAGTAACAAGTTATTGCAATGAACTGTTAGATGTCATGTTCCTAGGTGGGTAAATTTGCTAGCTAAGAGTCAGAAGCATTCAACATGTTGCAGTGACCTATGAGGATGCTGATCACATGCAGGGTGAGTACGGAGCTAGGATGATGTGTTTCCCTGAGGCTACCCAGTCCCAAACACATTCGAAAATGATGAATATTTATGACACGTGTGGCCAGGAGTGCAAAATAGACCAAAATGCCATTTTGGAGAAGTATCAAATCTGCAGCCACATGCCTGCACTGAGGGAGATTCACACCCAGAAAAAAAAAAAAATGCAAGAAAGGGAATTGCCATCCTTTTACTGGTTATAGTTGCAAAGACAGCTCCCTGCTTAGAGCAAAGGCCTTTTGACTAATAAATGACACTGTTTAGAATCTCACTGGAAGCATGAGTATTTTTGTATTTGAAAATGCATGAGGCCATACCCATTTTGTACATTTTAAAAATATCTCTGAGTTTCAGTAGGCTCCCATGAGTGAGTTTAAGCCTCTTAAATATGAGTCCTGTTCTCTGGTAAAGGGCAAAACTCTTCTTGAAGTCTTTTTGCCTTGTTTGTTTTATTACATGGTGTGAGGGAAAGTATTTCTCAGCTACCTAGTTTAGACATTTTTCTTCTCACTGTGTAATCACATTGAAAAGAACTAAAACTGCTCAAATTTCTACCAACTGGCTTCAAATTAGTCTCCTGGAGCCAAGACTGGTTCCCTTACTCCTACAATTGGGCACACCCCAACCAACTCCCACCCTAATTAAAAGAAAAGAGCATTTCATCTCAGTGCCAATAAAAACAAATCAAATCTAGCCTAGCCAGTCATTGTTAAAGAATGAAAAAATGGTTAATCCAATAAACATGTTAGAAAGATCTACATTATATTAAAGTTACTGGTAACCTGGCTATGTCTTACTAAAATTAGTTATTCCATTTCTTTGAAACACAGACAACTGATGCTTACATGAAATTAAAAAAAGAAAAAAGGAAGATGAGGGAAAGAATAAAGCCAGGCACAGTGGCTCATCTCTATAAGGCCAACATTCCTGAGGCTGGCGTGGGAGATAGAGAGTTCAAGATCAGTCTGGACTACATAGTGAGAATATATCTCAGTAAGAAATTTTGTTAATTAATCAATTAAAAGATATTCTGATCTATCTCACTGAGAGAACTAATTCATTTTCAGCCTTATATAACAGATCTCAGTGACATTTTCCAGACAATGGAAAAAAACAGTCATGAAATAATATAAACCAATTCAATGATGACTAGAGGCAATGACATTTTACAAAAATGTGTTTTTAATTGAAATAGAGTTACATCACTTTCCCCATCCCTTTCTTCTCTTTAGCCAATCCCAGAAACCCTCCCTTTAGCCCTTCTCAGGCTTCCAAGTTGCTAGTCCATATATATGTATGTACACAAAAATAACAAAAATAGACTCAGCAGATTATACATACACATATTCATGTATGTATATATCCCCATGATTTGTTGATTGCTGCATCATGTCCAGTTGTGGTTTTCTGTTATGGTTTCCATCTGCTGTAAAGAGATGCTTCTTGGATGAGGGCCGATAGCTATACTTTTCAGTGGATATATGGATAAGATTTAGGATGTAGTAAGGAATTATGGTGGTCTAGGAAAGATTCGTTCCTAAGGTTGTGACTTCACTAGCCCTGGGAAGCTGGTTAGATTTCCAAGACCAGGCATGATTTCCCTCCTGTTGAAATGTTGGGTCGTTAGTACAATTAGATAGCCGTTGATAGCCGCTGACATCTGAGTGCCGTTTACTGAAGTTCATGTATATCTTCCCTTGCTGGTAATTGTCATGGCTCATGGTTGTTGCAGATAGGTAGTTCTGTTTAATTGTTCCCTTCCCTTGGCAGCCGAGGCAATGACATTTCCCTAGAGTTTTAGCAAGACAAATGATCATGGCTGGCTGGCTAGTAGATGTATCCATAAGTATGCCAACTTAGCAAAATTTGAGAAAAGCTAAATGCAAAATACTCCATGAAGCAAGTCCGATAAAGGATGGGAAAGGTGAGGAGCTATCGAATTTATCCACAACAAACTTGAAATGTAGTTGGCAAGTGAACAAAAGGAGATGTATGGGGGAGGTAAAAAGGGGGAGGAGATAGGGAGGAAGAGGAAGAGGAGGATGGGAGGAAATGAAAAGGGAGGTGAGGGGAAAAGTTGAGAGGGCAGGGAAGGGGAGAAAGAGCTAAAGGTTTGAACTTCCTGACAAGTTATCACTAAGACTTACAACCTGTGTTGGATCCCCAGTACCTCCCTGGTGGAAGGAGAAAACTGACTTCCATAAGTTGTGTTCTGGCCTCCACATTTATGCACACACACACACACACACACACACACACACACACACACACACACACA
>CAJQZJ010031868.1:1535652-1552732 GCA_907164525.1 Lophiomys imhausi
AAGAAGAAGAAGAAGAAGAAGAAGAAGAAGAAGAAGAAGAAGAAGAAGAAGAAGAGAAGTTAGGATGGTGGAGCATGGGACCTAGGAGGAGATGAGGTAGGGAGGAGGATGCATATAATCAAAATACATTGCATGAATGTGTGAATTCTCAAAGAATTAATAAAGACAACATAGTTAACAACAACAAGTCTATAAGTCCTATCCTCAGAGAGGTAAAGTTGAGTCCAGAGGTTCACATTCACTCATGCTTGGCAGCCCATGAATTAAGTTGTTTATTTTTGGCAGGACCTTTAGTGTAGAAAGATGGTTCTATTACATTTCATTGATCAATAGCTATTAAATAGTTCTGCATCAACGAGCAAGTTCAGTTTTGTATTGTTGATTGCCTATGCCAGTGTTTGTTTTTCAGATTCTCTTTAAACTGGTCTTAACATCATGCTAACTCCTTCCTTAATTATTATGTAATTTATTATGTGAATCTTTATGTTCATTTTATATGTTTTGTGAGACAGAAAATATCTCACTACTTAGCCTTGACTAGCCTAGAACTCACAATGTAGACTAGGTTACCCTCAAACTTGCAGAAACTCTCCTGGGCCTCCCAAGTAGTGGAATCACAGGGTGTGTTGATTTTAACTTTTAAAAGCTGATTTTAACATCCTTGAGATCACCCAGAAGCCAAGAAACACCTGTCAATCATCAGAAGCTGGAACACTTCCACTATGGTATACTCCAGCAAACAATAATTTGTAGGCATTAAAAGAAATATTCCCTGAAGGGAAGATTTCACTTTAAAATAAACTGAGAAGGTATTTTACATACTCAACCCCTTGTGGTGTCAGTTTAGAACTTTAAGATTCTTTAGAAAGTCTTATTCTAGGCTGTAGGATCCTGGAGAACTATTGACAAATCAATGGCCAAGACTCTCATACATTAGAGGGCTCATAGCAGCAACAATACTTATTGTCTTAATTCTCTTGATTTAATTTTACAACTTCAAAATGCCCTTAGTCATTTGTGGCCAAAAGCTGTTCATCCAGGTGGGTTTTGGCCGTACATATAGCTTTATCTCAGAAGTGAAGCTGTCTCCGACTTCCTTGAACAACTTAGGTACTCAAGAGATTTAGGTAGAATTTAAGATGTCCAAATGTGAACGTAAAACAAATAATCAGTGACCAAAGAGCTAATTTTCAGTGTCTACTCTCTTCTTTGTAGTTAAGGGCCTGGAAGCTGGTGGTTAAATGGCTATTCAGGGGCCATTCATTGGTCCAGCTGCTATCAAGTGAAATGGACATTGCCTTATGACCATCTTAGTACAGCACAAACCAAACCTCCTCAATAATAGTTCACTTGTTCAATGTTACCTGGCACAGGGATAGTTAAGTTGTACAGCTATCTGGATTGTACAGCTACCACTGAGGCCTGTGCCTGCGGTAAGAAGCATCATGAAACACAGCCACCCAGACCCTTATCTGACTGGGGCCAGGGACAAGTCAGAGGTCAGAAGTTTAGTATTTTAGAGAAATTATCCGGTCGTGTACTTTACTCCACTCCTAGTAGGAAGTGTGCATCATGACATGCCTACATTACTATACATTATAATGCTCTTAGATTACTATAATATATTACAGCCTTGGTGGAAAATTCGGCTATACCTTGATATTCTAAAGCATGAATATATCTGCCATACAAAATAAGGCATTGGGGCAGGGGTTGTTGGAGAAATGGCTCAGCATTTTACAAATGCTTGCTATCCAATCATGATGACAGAGTTGGGATCCCACCACCCAGGCATGTAACATGCTTGGCTTCCTGAAAAGGCCTGTAATTCGATCTCTGAGGGATCTGACATCCCCTTCTACCTCTGAGCACCAGTGCTCACACACATGCACACACACTCACATGAACACACATAGAGACACATATACACACAAGTTAATTAAATTACACTTTGAAATGCAAAGCGTTTTGTTGTCAAATGAGTCTTGAAACAGCTTCCGAGGTCAGCCTTTTGAGTCCAGGCGCTCTTAAGGCGTTCTGGACCTGCACTTCTTTCCAAGTACCCAACTCTGTCCACCGAATTCGGCCTCTCTCTCTTTTCTGGGCAGTGCTGGCAGAACACTGAAGATTCTGACTCCTTTAAGTTGGAGCCATCCGCTTTCTAACTAGGGAAGGTTTTGGTCAGTCAGGGTAGAATAGATTTGGCCTCTAGGGGGAGCTCCAGGCCTCGGTTCCTTCGCTTTGCTGCCACGCCCCTCATCTGGACCCACAGGGCAAGGCAAGCATTCAAACAAGGGCTTTTAGAGAACCATCCCACAAAGACTGCAGTCTTTCCCGGTGGGTGTATTGTTTTCGTGGTTGTTGGTGTTGTTGAAAATCTTTCTTCTACACATATGGCACAATGGATGGCCAGGAGTTGCCCCTGACTGTTGCCTGTCTCACTCTGGGCCTACAATTTAGATCCAAGTAACCCACAGAACTTGTTGTAGGCTGGTTCTCTCTCCCCTTTCCTTGACAGGCAGGCTTTACACACCACCACACTCCTTTGCCTCTTTGGGTTCAAGTCAGGGCCTCTGACTTCACCGTCATAACAAGCTGATGACAAGGAAGGGAGATGTGAAAGCCTTCATTAAATGAAGCAGAGACTTCTGCATGCTTAGTCTGTTTTGCCAAGACACACTATTGCAATTTAGGATAAAAACTCACTGAATCAAACTGGAATTTCTGCTCTTGCCCTCGATGCTTTTTTTTTTTCCCTCACATAAATTTTGGAGAGAGGGGGGCTACATCAATATTGTTCCCTAGGTCCCCATAAACTTTCTCCCTCTCATTTAAAAACACCTTCTAAAATGTAATCGGGGCTGGAGCAATGTCTCAGTGCTAAGTGCTAGGAGCACTTGCTGTTCTTGCAGATGACCCAAATTCAGTTCTGAGGTTCACAATCACCTGTAATTCCAGTTCCAGGGGATCTAAAGCTCTCTTCTGGCCTCTGCACCAGGCATGCGTGTGCCACACGTACACATAAACTGTCAAACACTTGTACACATTTAATTTTTTAAAAATCTATCATTTAAAATATCTGCTTGTCTAACATTTATACTCACTAATCAATTTTTTGAAAATAAAAGCAACCATGTAAAGAAATTTCAGGAAACAGAGAATTACTTATTGGAAAAGGCATTTCTTTGATCACTTTCAAGGTTATAAATCTTTGTAAATATTTTTTGAGACAAGGTCATTATCTATAGCAAAGGGTATATATTTCATATTGCCATCTTTTTTTAAAAGAGATTTATTTATTTATTTTATGTACATGAGTGCTCTACCTGCATGCACACCTACAGCCAGAAGAGGGCATCATATCACATTGTGGATGGTTGTGAGCCACCATGTGGTTGCTGGGAATTGAACTCAGGACCTTTGGAAGAACACTAACCAGTGCTCTTAACCACTGAGCCATCTCTCCAGTCTCCATATTGCCATCTTGTTAGTTTCTTATTAATCATCCTTCTGTAATCTCTTGAGTGCTAATATTAGAGGCATGTAGCATGCCTGGCCATTTCATTAATGTTCCTGATTTCTTATAAAAAATTTTCAAATTTTCATAACATGGACTTTTTTTTTAACCCCACAATATCAGTTTATGTAACAGAGATGTTAATTTTCTTTTGTTAAAGGTCTGTTTACTTTTTATTTTTATGTGTGTAAGTGTTCTGCCTGTACGCTTGTGCACGATGTATGTGCCTGGTTCCCAAAGAAGAGAGAAGCCATCTAATGTCCCGCAACTGGAGCTACACGTAGCTGTGAGCTTCTGTGAGTGCTGGGAACTGAACCTGGGTTCTCTGATGTTAGTCTTTAAACAGAACCACGAAATATGGCTTGAGAAGTGCAAGTATTGAACTGTATTCTAATAACTAAACAATATTCCTGCCTTAGTTTCTTCTCTGTTGCTGTGTTAAAACACTGATCAAAAGCAACCCAGGGGAAGAAAGGATTTATTTGGCTTACAGCTGTAGTATATTATGAAGAGAGGTAAGGGCAGGAACTCAAGGCAGGAACCTGAAGGGAGAAACTAAAACAGAGGCCATAGGGAAATGGTGTTTATTGGATTGCTCTAGAGGCATTGCAGATGTGGCTGCTATGTCACATGAGCATCAGTAGGAGGCAGAAAGGAGAGAAACTATGTCTACATTCAGTGTTCTGACCTGTGAACATCTCAGTGAACAGTTGCCTAACACACCTGGAAAAGGGCAAACTGGAGACCAATACCAGTTCAGCACCGTGGCCTGCTCAGGGAGCTAGCCTGTGACAACCGTCAGTCTAGCATCAGGCAAATATCATGTGAGCTCCCGGGACAAGGGGTGGGCCGGAAACCAGAAGAACCGTGCCTGGCCCTGGATGTGGTGTTTGTGGGTGGACTGGCCTCACGGGTGTGAGTGTGAGAGAACCAGCCCTGCCTTTTGTCTGTTTTGTTCGTGGGAGAGAGATCCCTCCCCTCCCTCTTGCCTTTACCATTAGTAGCAGACAGGAGATCGGGCCCCAGTGGGGCCACAAGAGCAGGAGAGCTGTTCCTGTCCTCACATGCTGCAGCACTCAGGAAAGCAGGCCCTGCACCCACTTGGACAGCACAGTACAGCTGGCCCTGGTTGTGGGGGATGTGGGTGAGCCAGCCCCAAGGATATGAGTGTGGGAAAGCCAGCCCTGACTTTTGTCTGCTTTTAGATGGTGTGTGTGTGTGGGGGGAGATCCTCTCCACTCTGTGATGCCCTTGCCATAGGTAGCAGGTGGGAGAGTTGGCCCTGAAGGGATCACAAGAGCAAGAAAACTGGTCCAACCCTTTATCTGCTGCAGCACTTGGAAGATCAGGCCCTGTACCTTCCCTGTGCACCACAGTAGAACAGGCCCTGGATGTGGGGAGTTGCAGGCTCAGAACCAGGGCTTTGAGCTGGACTATTCCAACACATACTCCATGGATGAACTGCTGGAGTGCATGAAGAGGCCAGTTCCACAGACCCAAAAGCACAGGATGCCCATGACACAGGACAACAACAGGATATTTGAGGAGTTCCAGTGAGGTTCCAGCACTGTCAAAATAGCAGAAGCCAGATGCATTGTACCAGACCAAAGAATCATTATAATGAACATTTGCAAGCAAAAAAAAAAAAAAAAAAAAAAAAAAGGATAGACAAAAGGGAATATTGTGGGACACACTAAGACACACTACAGCTTCCACAATGAGAACTTTTTTTCTTTTTTTTAATGTTGGAAGAGGTTTCAAGGGTGGAGGGTGTATGAGGGGAAGTGGGAAATGAGAGGTAACAGGGTACATGATGTGAAATTCATAAAATTAAAAAAAAAAGAACAATAAAAAGGAAAAGAAAAGAAAATGCCCCACAGACATGCCCACAGTACAGTTTGATGGAGGCATTTCTCAACTGACTTTTCCTCTTTTCAGAGCACTCTGATTTTTGCCAACTTGACAAAAACCAACCAGAGCAATTCCTAATCAGAAAAACATGCATGTGCAGGTGCACACACATTTTTGCCTAGGGATGTGCTTTCTTGGTTCTGATCATACTTCAGTTTTCCTCCTTCCATTTACACCTCAGACTTGTTTGGTTTTTGTACTTTCTTAGAGGTCACACTTCCAGGAATCTTCAGGGTTATTTCTAAAGGCAGCTCATAGTACCCATCTCCATCTCATCAAATTACCCTCGTGTAATCCTGAGGGTTGTCAGTGAGAGAAAACACCTGCTGTAGTGATGATGGCACAAAAGACATCTGCTGATGCTCTGCCCTGTGTCTCCCAAAGTGCAGGACAGAAGGGACTGTTCTCTGCGGGAGCTGACATCTGAAAAGCAGGATGTGGCCTCTGAGAACCTGTTCTTACTTCTGAAAGGACCAGCCTTACAGGGCTGCCTCAAGCCTCCAGCTCAAAAGGGATTGCTGTTACCCTCTTTGAAAATTTCCTTTCTAGAAAGCACCAGAAAGATGTTTCCTAAACCTGCCAACTGTAACCTTCTGCTATAGTAACATAGAGAGCCCAAAACACGCATTCATTTAAATATTGCAGAGCTTTCTGATGTGTGGCCTGCCAGGGGGAATGAACCACTTTTAGTGCATGGCATGAATTATCTAACTCAGAGGTCTGTTCTGCATACATGAGTCCATAATACCACCTCTTGACCAAGTAGGAAAGTCCACATATGGCTCTATCAGATACCCTAAATGTCAGGGGAAAGAAAGAGAATTAAGACCATAGAGTCATTACAAGAGGTTGCAAACAATAGCAAAGATACACACCGAATTAGAAGAATGATCTGTGAACAAAAATGGGGCAGCTCAGAGCTCCCATCAGAAGTGTTTAGCTGGCTTATGAGAATCCTCAGACAATGTTAACAGCTTCTATTTCAAAAGCATATAATATCATCACCAGAAAATTATTAATACAATCTTCTACTCTATGCAGGGGAAATATAGGCCACTTTGTCTCAACTTACTTAAAGCATTTAGAAGGGTTTTCTGGTGGAAATGAACGTAACCTAGTTGACATGAGTTTATGATCTCCTTGGTTGGGCCATTTAGCATTGGTGACTGGTGGATACAATTTCCTCTCCTTGGTCTCTAGTCAGTGACCCTGATCTCAAGTGTAAAGAACTTCTCCATTCTGGCCCATTCTCCTTCCTCCGTGTGCTCATTTTTGGCCCATACTTGTAGGTTCCAAGCCAGCTCTGAGTTGAATTTTGATAGTTTCAGTTTCCATCAATTGCAGATCTCCTTACTTACCCGTATGAAAAGCATTCATAAGCTACTGGCACGGTCACTTACACTTCACTAAAAACTTTACACAGGATTGAGAATCGTGCTCAGAATTTTTTTTTCAGCTAAGGGTCACAATAACCATGTCTGGAATCTGTGCATAGAGAAGGGTGGTGTGTTATCTATCAGCTGTAGAACTGGCAACTTAAAAGTAGCTAGCTTTTAACCCTAGAAGCATGAGAGGCACACTCCTGCATCTTGCTCTTTCTTGATCTGTGACTATGAGATGAGATGATAGATTCTGACCTGCTGATTGCCTTGCAGGACCAAAACGCAAACTCTTAAAGCTCACGTCACCTATTACCAAGATAACTGTTGAGTTTCCCTTGAAAACAATGGTCATGTATCAGCTCTTTTTAATCTTGGCTTCACAGTAGACACAACAGTGTTTACCTTGTATATACGATTCGGCTGAGCTCAGAAAGAGCCGCCTCTATCTGAAGTCTCACAGATGATCTGACAAGCTGTAGAGAACCAGGAATGAATTGAAGGTCTAGTTACTGGGTGGATGGTAATGAAGAAATTGTTTTCTACCTTTGAGCACAACTTTTATTAACTGAAGCAAATAGATCATAGTGTTTGTCTTGCAGCTTGAGCATTTGGTAAAACGAGTTAAATGAGAAAATATTGAAAGTGCTCAAAAATTTTTACTTGTCCTATTTAAATATGTCTTCATTAAAACTACAAGTAAATGGTGGCATCTCCCAAAAGGAAGGAAGTGTTTCCAGGGACACACACACACACACACACACACACACACACACACACACACACACGAAAATCAATATTATCAGAAAGAATGCATAAGAACAGGTACAGAGTTGTTTTGAATGCATATGGAGCTGGACCTAGAAAAATGCAATCTTGCTGATTCTATCTTTATTACTGTGCTGCATAGGATCTCCCGAACTGAGGACAACTGTAGAGTTTTGTGCTATTTACAGTTTCCAAATTCATTTAGTCAAAACTTTTCCTGAATAATCTTGCATATGGAGTTCCACTGTTCAAGGCAATGAATGGGTGACAAGCATGTTCTGGCTCCTCATTCTGCTTCTCCCTTTACCCCCAATGGTTCCCAAAACAACCATGAATAGTAGGGTGAAAACTAGATGAAACATTCTCTGTGTCTCTAGTCAGAGAACCTGACCTACATTGAGATGTACCTTTCCTTCTCATCATTCTCTTCCCTTCATGTGCTCATCCATGACTCATAGTTGTAGGCTCAACAGCATCTCTGTACAGATTTTGAAAACCACACTTTCAATCACTTGTTGGTCTCCTTACACACCCTTATTCAAAGCAAGTTTCTTCTTCTGTTAGTATTCAGGATAAGACTGCTGCCTGCAGAAACACATTTAAGCAAAGTGATCAGAGCTCAGAAGAACTCAGTAAAACAAACAAAACAAAAGCAGCACCAAAGCCATAAAGCAAATACACAAATTTTCAGGAACCTAACTCTCCTATCAAATTCTCAAAAAAAAAAATGATGACCATGAATCAACGTGAAAGTCCAACCTACAGTAGGTTTTCCATAGTCGCACAATTTTGCTCTTCATACATTTGGAGAGAAATGCAGAATTTCCTGTTAGGTATTGCGGTTTTAGTTGTTTAGTTGATGTGATCATCCAGGGCCAGCCTTCCTCATGTTGTAAGACAGGAAAACACAGGAAACCAATGAAGAAGTTTCAAATCTCCTGATTATCTACTGATTCTGATTTACAAGAATCAGACTTCTGAAGACACTGTAGGGTGCAACCTCTTGAGAAAAAGGCCTTAAAAGAACAAGTAGCAGCTTCAAGCCAGGTGTTGGGCAAGATGTGAAGGACTGTAAATTTTGTCTGAAGGAAGCAGTTGCTACTTCATGGGGAGCTCTGGTAAAGGAAGACTCAGAAAAGGCAAAGTCTCAAGAACCAGCCATAGTTCAAAGTTGGTACATAGCCTCTAGGGGGGATAAGAAGTTTGTCACTAGCCTTGTTGAGGTCACAGGGAAGGGAGGGCATGTAGTTCATTTATGAAAATGTTCAAAGGGTTGTGGCAGTCACAGTATTTTGTCACCTCTTCTACATGGTAGATTCCCCTTGCACTGATAAACCTTGGGGTGGTTTGAATTAGCAAAAGTATCATCCTTCTATTTGTTCACCCTCAGGATGGTGCTCAATTTCTCTATCTTTCTTTCTGTCTCTCCTTCTGTCCCTCTTTCTCTCATTCTCTCCCCCCTTCCTCTCTATTTCTCTTTCTCCTCTCCTATCTTCTCTCCTGACCCATGCAAGTTGAACGCAGAATTTC
The DNA here is from genome assembly GCA_907164525.1 of Lophiomys imhausi. Taxonomy (NCBI): domain Eukaryota; kingdom Metazoa; phylum Chordata; class Mammalia; order Rodentia; family Muridae; genus Lophiomys; species Lophiomys imhausi. The sequence continues at coordinate 1,544,758 of CAJQZJ010031868.1, forward strand.
TTTCATGTTAATTGTTAATCAAGTTTTCTGCCACTGAACTACCTTCCCAGCCATCCTCTCTCTCTTTTAACTACAAAATATCTAACATATAATTTTGAGAATCTTTATCTGGCTACAAACACATTTTTTTTTTGTGAGTCCTTAGAAGGAAGTGCAAAGGAACAGAAAATTCTGGCAGATTTGGGAAATATCTGATCTGGTTGGCAGTTATGGTTGAGTTCATTCTTTCCACAGGTCTAAGTGTAGGGTTACACATTTCAGAGCAGCACAGAACAAGATCACTCATTAGATAATGCCAGATAATATAAGAATACAAGATTGCCACAACATTTTCATTGAGAAATTGTATCTCAGTACAATTTGAAAGAACTACATTGCCTCCTAAAGTGATGTTTTACAAGTAATTGCTTTTGCAATAGGATGTTATAGCAGATAGTCTCAGTGTTTAACACAATAGTTTTGTAGCAATACATTGGCCCATAAACTCTGACACTGTTAAAGGAATTTGTCAAACCTGTTGTCTTAATTACTTTTCTATTGTCATGACAAAACACCCAACCTTGACAATTCATAGAAGAAAGGGTGTACTTTAGAGCTCACAGTTTTAGAGAGTGATTTCATGACTATTATGAAGGAGAGCATGGCAGCAGGTATGCAGGAATGATGCTGGAGCCATAGCTGAGAGCTTTCAACTGTAGCTGTAAGCACAAGGCAGACAGAGGGCTAACTGGGAATGATGAAGTCTTCTGAAACCTCCAAGCCCACCCACAGTTGCAAAATTCAACAAGGCCACACTCCTAATCCTTCCCAAACAGTTCCACCAACCAAGGACCAAGCACTCAAATATATGAGCCTATGGGGATCGTTCTCATGTAAACCACCATGCCTGTATTCAATTTGAAGCTACATGGTACCTCATTAAGACAGGGACAAAATGGTATTTTTTTCCATTTTACATATAGGCAAAAGTTAGGACCATACATACTATTAAAGGCTTTTGGGGGTGTTTATTGTTTATTTCATTTTGTTTTGTTGATACAAGGACTTTATAGATAACTCAGTCTGGCCTCGAACTCACAGTAATTCTCTTGTTTCAGCTTCCTAACTTCTGACAGTACAGGAGTAGACCTTTAATCTCATTCTAGCTACCTTAAATTTTTTAATACACCCAGATTTTCTAGATTGCTGGCCCTTGGACTGTCTATTAAGTCAAACCTTGATCCCAATATAACTTTTTTTGCAGAGATAAGATTAAAAAAACCTTTCACTGGGTGTGATGGCACATGCCTTTAATTCTAACACTTGGGAGTTAGAAGCAAGCAGATCTCTGTGAGCTCAAGGTCAGCCTTGTCTACAAAGTGAGTTCAGGACAGCCAGAGATACACAGAGAAACACTGTCTCGAACCCCCCCCCCCCAAAAAAAAAATCTTTCATAAGCACTAAATTTTCTGTGTCTATACAGAGGAAAACCAGAACAAAACAACTCCCAAATAAAACCAAATATATTCCAAAACAAGAAAATTAAACAACCTGTTAGTATTTGGGGGATATCTCCACCAAAGTCCATGCTGTCCTCCAGTTTTCTATAACCCACAATACTAAGTTTTAAGGGAATCAAAAAAAGAGCCCCACCATATCAGCTGTTCTTTTGTGTCATTCTTCTTTCAACATTAAGACCTAAAAACTATGCATGAACTTAATAAGAGCCACCAGATGCTGTTAGACCTGAAAATGTCAGCATCTTAAAACCATTTGATTTTAATTACTTGTGTGGGAGAGGTGATATGGGGTGAGAAGAGTTGTGTAGGTCCTAGGGTCACAAGAGAGTGCTCATTGCCACATGCCTGACGAGCAGGTGAGAGAGGAAGGAAGTGGTGAGTTGTTGGTGAGGTAACTTGCACAGAAGTGGTACCTGGTGGGCAGCAGCTCACCCAAAAGGAAGCACACTAAGTTACAGCAGAGAAGAAATGGATGAAGATGGTGTGAGATTTTATTTTCCATTTCCCAGACCAAGGGAAAGAATCCAGGAAGAAAATAAGTAAGACTGGGTTTCTTGAACTAAAGTGAAGTAATGCAGGCTACAAATTATGTGATGAACTCCTTATTATCGTGGTATAAAAGGATTTATGTGCTGTTGATGATGATCTGGAATTAGTTTGGAAATAAAAGGATGTGAGCACTTTGGGATTTCAGTCAACCCTATTTTGTTTCCTCTGATGGTTCAAAGATGCATAACAGTCTCTGTAGCAAAAAAAAAAAAAAGAGGCATTTGACTGAAAATTAGTTATTCATTAACAATGATATGTATAAAATTATAAACCCATATGGTCCCATAAAGGTTTTCTATGTTTATTATGGTAAATAGGTTGTACCCAATAGGCCATCCAAAAGCCTACTATTCTGTTAGGTTTCAATCTATAATACAGACACTGCGTCCAAGAGTCTCTGTAAGATAATCAATACTTTTCCTAATGAAGGCCTTTAAAGTGTTCAGCGATCACAATTATCAATGACTACTTACCTTAGAGAGTCCTGACCTAATTATGGCAAGGTTAAAAGTTGAATCTGAGAGAGGAAATAAGCCTTTCTTGTTTTTGCATCACTGGCTGGTTGAATAAGAGCTGTTAGACCCTGAAACATGTAAAGTTTTTGTCTCTTTCTTAAAGGTAGTAATTTCCATGATCATCAGCCTTATAATTAATATCTGTAATTTTAGTTGAAAGTTTGCTTATGGATTCATTCAACAAATATTTATTGAACAATATTCTATGCATCATGCCCAGTCCTGAGGATTTGGAGATGAATCTGAGAAAATGGAATAAACATGAGCCTAGGCTGTACCAGGCATATTGCCAACCAACTTACCATATACCAACCAATATACATTAGGCAGCCACACAGTGTAGACGTCTTTCTTCTCTGGATTGTTTTTCTTTAAAACAAAAGTTCATTGTTATAAAATATGCAGCCACATTATAAAAATAATGTGTGATTGCTATAAAGAATAATGGAAAAGCTAATACCATGGTAGGATCTCCTAGAGAGTATTACTATTAACTTGGGAGTTTTTCTACATGAATTCTTCAGTGCTACTGTGTTTGAAAGATTGTAGTGTGTCCTGAGATGTGGGTTTTGGCAGAGTCGCTGATGGGGAATAGAAACTGGAGGTTTGTGCTTAAATTTACTGGTTGCTCTGGTTTTGGTTGGAAATGTCCTCTGAAGGCCCATTTGCTAAAGGATTAACTTCAAAATTAGTACCACTGGGAGGTAGTGAAAACATTAAGTGTGTAAGGCCCACTGGAAGTTTCCTGGTTATTAGGGGCATGCTTTTGAAGGTGACGGCAGAAACTCTGGACTTTATGATCCCTCTCTTTCGGTCCCCAGCCATGTGATGAATAACTTTACCAATTTTTACCATTCCCACCAAAATATGTTTGCTGCAGGTCAAAAACAAAGGAGCAACTTGGAGCATAAACTAAAATATCAAAACCACAAATCAAAGAAAACCTTTCTTTCTTGTAAGTTGAATATCTCAAGTATTTTGTGGTGGTAGCAGAGAGCTGATGAGTAAGACTGCTTATTAGAGATGTTGTGAGATTTATTCTCAATGCCATTCACATTCCCACCTCATTACCTTTAATTGTGCAACACCTCACCATCCTTTAGTCTAAGAAATTATCACTTACTCTAGGATGTCAACATGTTTTACCAATACCTTCAATAGTAAAGTAATCCCACCATTCTGGCTTGCCTTATGTAGCACTATTTTCGTAATAATGGAAAAATCAGTTTTTTCTTTAATATCTACTTCCCTCATTATACTGTGAAGGGTGGTACTTGATCAAGGCCCTTCTTTATGTTTTTATGAATTAAATAATATGTTTTATTTAGTCTATCAAAGTTTATATCTATCTACAATGTACCTTGGTCATATTCACCCCCTACTAATTCTTTGGCTCCTACCTGCATCTTACTTCTAACTTCATGTTCACTCTCTATTTTAAATTAATAAGACTCTAGGGAATTGTGGAGCATATCATATCTTTACTCAAGGTATTTGGGAAAGGAGAAGTGGAGGCATGTGGATCTCTGTGAGTTCAAGGTCAACACAGGTCATACAGTGTGATACAGTAAGACCCTATCTCAACACACACACACACCCACACCCACACACACACACACACACACACACACACACACACACACACATGCACAAACAGAGAAACCATGAGTACAATTAGTATTACCTATATGTATATGGGTATGAGGCCATCCAGCATGGTGGGCAACAAACCTACCAATGACGACACTCTCTGAGAAGTGACCGAAGTGACTGTCCCTCTTTAAGCAGCAGTCATACCCCTTAACTAGGAGTCAGGCCTTGTGAGCCCCACTACTATCCATGCTGTACTTTTGACTGGTGTGGTTTTGTGCTGGTCTTGTGCAGACAGCCAGAGCTGGTGTGAATTCACATGCACCACCACCACATCATGTCCAGAGGACCACATCTCACATTCTCCTCCCTTCCTCTTAGATTCTTTCTAACCACTCTTCTGCCACATTCCCTGAGCCTCGAGCAAGGAGAAGTTGACATAGATATCCCACTTAATCCCACTTAGATCGAGCACTCACAGTCACTTCTTCTGAGCACTTAGACCATTTGTGACTCCCTGTGTTAACCACTAACACTGCAAAAAGGAGCTTTTCTGGCCAAAGTTGAGAGCAGCTCAAATCAAGTAGTACAAGGATAAATATTTAGAATACATTTGGACAGCATGACACCCTCTCTGTCCTTTAAAATGTTGTATCTTCCTTCACTCTCTAACAAAGTGTTAGACATACAAAACAGCCTTGAGATAAACATAGTCAGTGGATGAAGTGTTGGAGTATAAAGACAAAATGTTATATAGGAATTCTACCAGAAACTTAGATGGTAACAACAGCCAGAGCTTCTGCTCCTAACCCTGCTGTGTGTCTTACTGGAGCAGAGGAAGGAGAACAGAGCTTGTCAGAATAGGGAACAGCACGGCCCATAAATTAAATGTAAGGGAAGAGAGAACTTGCCAGTGTATCTAACTTACAGAACACAAAGTTCACTTCATAGGAGACTGATTCGTTTTGTACAGTGTAAATTCCAAAAATAAATTACAAAAATGACCTCAAATTCATGTTTATGTAAATAAATATCCTAAATTGAATACTCATAATCTCATACAATGGGTCAAATACTTTGTAAATATCCAGCAACATGAAGAATTTAGGGGCTTCTTGGGTATGGATGTGGGAAACAAATCTCTGCTTTCTGGAGAAACGTTTAAGGAAAGTTTTTGTTTGTTGGTTTTTGCTGTTTTGTTTTGTTTGCGTTTTTAAGAGCTCATTAAAAAGTGTCATTCTGAGCAACCACCTTCTTAAGTTATCTTTTATTTCCTGTCTAGAGGCTGCTGCTGAGAACTTTCTTCCATTTTCAACCAGAAGAAAGATGCTGAGTCTTTATGCTTTCCATCTTTCCCACCATTGTCTGCCTTAGGATGCTCCAGGCTTCCAGGACATCATTCATATGGGAGCTTTCATGGTGACCTACACCAGCTCCATTGCTTTGCGTTAAGGAAGACAGGGACAGAGAGGCTCACCTAGCTGCTCTGTGACACTCTCTTCCACCTGTCCCTGAGTGACATCCTGTCCCAGCATGTAGTTTGGGACAGGAAGATGAGGCAATGTCCAAGACTCAACACCAACCAATTACTATGTAATTATGGCCACCATTAGGCTAAAGGTACCCAAGCTTCCATACACACTAAAGAGCCAAAGGACATACAAGGTTCTAACACAGAAATGAGATGCATTGAACCGCTGCCAGGTGTCCACAAAAATACTTCTTACATCCCTAAGAAACTTAGATCTGGCTCCATTGTAAAGAGAAAATAAAGTGACTGAATGAAATTTGGACCATTTGTTTCTCACTTCAATTGAATTTGTAGGATTAGAACTAGAGGAAAATCAACATTTGGGGAATCTATATTTCATCATTCTTAAAGAGTATTAGAGAATATCTGCAATCGGCAATGGTGTCTAAAGTGATGCTGAACATATAAAAGGAAGGCTTCCTCAGACATTCTCACCTCTATACCACCCCAGGAAATTAAGCAAAGAAGGTAATTCTGAGAAGACAACATGTAAAACAGCCAGCCAGAGCCATTTCCCTTCTCCCACTGTAGGAGGGAGTTCTTGTAAAACATGCAAATGAATGTAGGCCCACAGAACACAGACAAAGATGAGTACACATGAAGCCAGGTAAGTGAAGGCACCGTTAGATAGCCCAGCCCCAAACCAGCTTCTTCTATGCTGGAAACAGAATTTCTTTCCCTTGTGAGATGGAAACAGAGTGGAGGCTGAGTCATGGGCTGGGCCAGCTCAGCCCTCTGCAGCCCTGAACATCTGGGCTCTGGCTTCGTGAAGAACAATGCCATCTTTACAGGCTTTGGCCCTGAAGATTTTCACCCCCATTCTCGGCCTGGCAGGGTGCTTATCTGTTTTGAACATTCAGTCCTTCTTTGCAGAAAGATTTTCCAAGAGTAATCCAACCTTTCTTCCAAATTTGCCAAACCCAGCCTGGCTTCTATTTCTCTAGGCTGGACTCCTATTATACACACATCCATTTGGCTGACTACTTTGTTAGCCCATTACCTCAGGAGCCACTTGATAACACATGCACACGCACACACACACACACACACACACACACACACACACACACACATGCACACACACATGTATATATGTCCAATTTTGATATGCTTTATTGATCATGGGCTTTCAGGCTTTTGTGAATTTTCACAGAAACATTAAAAACACGTGGCTGTATGTACAAGGCCTGTGAGACAGCCCACTTCTTCAGGACAGGGGGTGGCTTTGTAAACTCAAAACTGATGCCTCTTCTAGATTTTGAATCATAGAGGCTTGTGGGGGACAAAGGAGAGAACAGGAGAAGATAATCATTTAAACGATCCTTTTAAAAAATGTCCTGACTTGATCTCTCATGTGATTGTAGCCCATATAAGAAGCAACCTGTTGTACTTGCTCTGAAGCCAGATGCAGTCAAGGGACAATAGTCAAACCATATCACTGTGACTCAAAAAAAAACTTTCAGGAATTTACTCAAGTTTTGTTGTAATTTCCAAAAACTGTTAAGAGAAAATCCTCATTATTTATCATTTCTTCTCCCTAGATTTCATTTTCCTAGGGTTATCAGGCTTCACTCACCATTAGGTAAAGTCCCCCAATTAGTGGTATACATACATGTTGAAGAACACTTTGAAGCTACAGAGGGAATCCATGCAAATTATTTCACTGGCTAGCTCAATGATCATTCATTGAACAGCAGCTGTGTTCCACACTGCACTACCCTATCCTACTCTACTTTGCTCATGGTTTTACTGCTTTTCAGTGCTGGTATTAAACCTAGGGACTTGCATAGCCTAGGCAAGAGCTCCACTATACCACTAAATCACACGGCTAACTCTTACCAGTCACTTTTCTAGGCTTGGGGGATACAAAGGTGAGACACACAGCTAGGCAGGATGGTACCAGAGTGATACCTAGAGTGCCTAGAGAAATCCTGTCCCCTCATCAAAAGGGAAAAAGATACAAAGTAGAACCCCTTCCTATTGATGATGAAACAGCAAAGTAGTAATGTTACTGACTCTATTTTATAAGATAAAATCTACACTCCAGGATTATGAGGGTTTATACACCCCCTCAAATGTTGGTGAGTAAAAAGAGAAGAAAACTAATCTACATGAGCTTAAAAAAACCTGCCACATGATTGTTAATCCAGGAAGGAGCTTTGTCCCTCAAACTTTGGTGCTTTAACTTGTGACCCAGGGAGTGACTTTCCTCAAATTGTAGTACTAATAGCAAATAAACTCTACTCAGGGCAACCTGGTTTGGGGCATTCCTTCTAATTGTGTATTGTGGT
>CAJQZJ010031868.1:1553041-1611004 GCA_907164525.1 Lophiomys imhausi
TCTCTCTCTCTCTCTCTCTCTCTCTCTCTCTCTCTCTCTCTCTCTCTTTCTCCAGAGACTAGAATGTAGCTCCCAGCTCCTTATGTACCACCATGCTCCCTGCCATGATGATAATAGACTAAGCCTCTGAAACTGTTAACAAATTCCAACTAAATGCTTTCTTTTATAAGAGTTGTCATGCCATAGTGTCTCTTCACTACAATAGAACACTAAGACATGTATCTAAGAGCGCTGGGAAGGGGCATTGCAGATTGAAGCGTGTAAACTATTTGGCACAAAAATAATCTACCAAATTTTTGGTTTTACTTAAGTGCAGTTTTGGAACTTGCATAAAATAATAGTTACAGCCAACGGGGAATTCAAAAGCCTTCCAACACGGTGCTTTGTTCAGCTAAGCCTCCATGGCAGTGCTAGCCAATAGAACTTCCTGCAAAGAAGGAAACATTCTATGCTTCTGTGTATAGGAGTCACTAGACACAGGGAACTACTGAGCCCTTGCAGGAGGATAACTAGAAATGCAGCTCAACACTGTAAGCTTACTTAAAATATCATGAGAAGATTGTGTAACAAGTATGTAGAATTTGATTATGTAGTTCTCAGCTGAACTTTCTAGATGACATGCTGCCATATCAGAAGGCTGGATGAGCTGGCTTCAGAAATGCTGCTTGTGCAACTGAGGAGTTGAATAATTTTATTTTAATGAATTTAAATGTAAATATCTACATGTGACTACCAGCCATGAATGGAGAAGACAGTTTGGACAGGCCTATCTTAACACGGGAGATAACCATGGATTGCTTCTTCCTCGAGGGAATCTTTCTCTTTATAGACAGGAGTTCTATCTGTCAGATATGTAACCTGTTTTCGTATGTTATAGAAGTGGTAGTAGATATATGTAAGAAACACAGGTGATAATAGGCAGGCATTTAGAGGATGAGGCCTCGACAGAACTGCTCGTCTGGTTCATCCTCAGTAGAGAAAGCAGCTGCACTTGAGGCAATGGGGAAAACTAAATATGTGCTTCAAGTAGCTTCTTTCTTAATGAAATAGAGTGGATATTTCCATCTGAACAGTCTTAACCATTTTATTTTTGGCTGAACAGTCCTGCCCATTTTATTGAATATTAATAAGCCCTGTGGTCTAAAATGAACTGGTTGTATGTGAGATGAGGGGAAATATTTGTCTTTCTTCTTTTACTCTTAATAGATAAACAAACAGGCTTTCTTTGGAGATATTCACACCCATACAAGCATGTACACACCCACACATATATGCATACCCATGCTCACGCACACACACACACACACACAAACATAAAAACATAAAATTTGAAACCATAATATACAGGCAAAATACCAGTAAGATAAAAAATGCACAAACATAGCAATCTAAGACAAAAATATACAAAGACAGCATTGAGCTTGTTTTGTGTTAACCATCTACTGCTTGGCATGGGGCCTCTCTGTGAGTGTGGTTAATATACCCAGTGAGACTCTATGGGAGAAAACTAAATTTTTGTTTGTAAGCAGATGTCACTGAAGATAACTTCATGGTTAGGGCTGGGAGCCCATGCTTACACTGCCCTCTCAGTGCTAGGACACTCCTCCTCTGAGTGCTGGGACCCTGTCTAGCTTGAACCAGTGTAGGCCATGAGGATGCTGCCACGGTCTCTGTGAGTTCATATGTCCATCAGTTCTGCTTGTCTGGAAGACACTATCTCCTCAGTGTCATTCATCTCTACTGGTTTGGCCTCCCTTTTGGCCTAGCTCCATATCCCTGAGAGAAGGAGTTTGATGGAGATGTTCCATTTAGGACTGAATGTTCCAAGGTCTCTCACTCTGTACACATTGTCTAGCTGTGGGACTCTGTGCTAGTTTTCTTTTACTGCAAGAAGAACATTCTCTGATGATGGCTGAGTGAGGCACTGGTCTATGGGTACAGTGGAAGGTCATTAGGGGTCTTTTTATTGCTATGCTCCATTATCAGAACAGTAGTATTTGGTTTCCTCTTAGGCCCATGGTGAAACCTCCGGTGCCAGGAATGGGTTACATGTAGTTGAGTTGTTGGTCAAAGGAGCCCCATGGAAACCCTCAAACATCTCAGGATATTGTCAAAGGTCTTGATTGCTCTCTACAAACTAATGGCATGGCCTTATTGCTGAACAAAACACTTACATGTTTGAACACAGAGAAGTCAAGCTAGTACTAACTAGAGTCTTCACCCCTAGTGATTAGTGTTGGAGGTGCTGGAAGATCCTCTGATCACAACTAGAGATGACTGGTAAACACCAACACAACTACCAACCCTGTGATCTACCATAGTGTCCTGCCTGCATGATATACTGATGTAGTCATTTGGGGAGTAAACAAACACTCCCTGATTCTTTTGTTTCCATTCAGGTCAACATATTTTCTAATTTCCCTTCTGCTTTCATCTTTGACTGTAACTGAATATCCTATGGTCAAACAATAGATTGTAGCTTGTGCTCTTGAAAATAATATGGAGATTCTAGTTGTAAGTTGTGCTTCATATATGTCACTTAAGTGGTTTATAGTGTTATTCTGGTCTAGGACTTTATTGATTTCCTTTGTCTAGAGGTGAGCAATTGAGAGTTGAAATTTTTTAGTGCGGGTTGATTTGTCCATTTATTCTTTATATTCAGATCTCTGTGAGTTCAAGGCCAGTCTGGTCTACAGAGTGAGTCCATGACATCCAGGGATACACACAGAAACCTTGCCTGGGGCTGGAGAGATTGCTCAGTGATTAAGAACACTGACTGCTCTTCCAGAAGATGTGGGTTCAGTTCCCAGCAACTACATGGCAGCTCACAACTGTCTCTAACTCCAAGATCTGGCACCCTCAAACAGACAGACATGCAGGCAAAACATGCATAAAATTTTAAAAAGTTTAAAAAAAGATTTGGGTTTATTTGTTAAATATTTCAGTCTCTTATAATTGTTAAATTTGCAATTCTGTTATATGTTAACTGAAAATCATTTAACAAGAGAGGAAACTGAGCTTATTTTATATTTTTTAAGTCTGAGACTTAAACAAGTTCCAGTAAGGACAGATCCATATTCCCACCAAGACAAATAGTCACTAGATCCTGCTCTAGGAGGCCTATGGGATAAGCCCTACCTACCTCTTGAGCTAGAACTTTCATAGACTATCTGAGCACTGAACAACTTCTGGCAGCCAGACAAGGATAGAAATAAAGCCCTCCTCGTGACTCAGAATGATCTACTATGGCCCCTAGACCTTATGAGTCTAATGGTCTTGGGAGCCCCATCCCCACAGCTGATCCACAATACTGAACAGACAGGGCAGTCTCTGGCATGATCTCTTATAATGAGGCAAAGGAAAGGTCTTCACCATTGCAGTCACATCTTAAGGATGCTACTTGGGCTCAAACTAGCTGTGAAACACCAAGGATGGCCCAGTTTATGGGGCTGATGCCGAAGTTCCACGTTCCATATGAGAACACATCTTAAGACTTAGGTCTCTTCAGCACTGGCCATTTTTCTAGCTTACAATGTTATGGGTCCCATTTTATACTGATTCATCTACAGCCACTCAGCTGGCACAGCTATGTTGTCATCTGGAGTCTAAGTTCTCATAAATACATAATGACATACAAGCTTTGGTCTGGGTCTATCTAGAACATAAGTGCCCCGTTTCTAAAACTACGAGGGACTGCAGACTCGCTGGTGGGAGGCTATTACATAATCTAAACATTATGTCCCATTGAATGCTCTACTAGTCAGACTTTAAAATGTGCCACTTTTGTTATTCTCCTCAATTCACCCCTTTGACAAGCTCACTACCCTTCTTCCTGTCTCATGGGATGTGGGGTATCTTCTTTTTATAGTGAAAAAAGCAGAAGTTTAGGGAGAAAGAAGGACTCACCATACTGACACTGGGTTGGAACTTGAAGCAGGAATTCATGGTTCAGTGAATTTTCAAGACAGCAGGACACTCTGCATTAGACATGGTCCATGTTCCATCTACCTGTCCACATACAAGGTAAACTGAGAATTGCTTTTGTTGGATTTTTTTCATATATAGATTTTATACCTGATTCTGGAGCACCATAATTAATTACTACAAATTCTGTGGTGTGAAAGAACAGAAACCCATTATCTCATCATTCTGAAAGCTACACTTTTGAAACTAAAACATTTTGGTTCCTTCTACATAGAGGTCCTGGGAGTAATTAGTGACAGGGATCTGTTCTGATGGTGGGGGGCAGTCATTGGTGTAGAAACCCAGCTTCTGTCTCCCTGTTTGTGCTACTGAATTTGGGAACCCGAGGATAATGTAGAATAATCTCAGAATCTTACCATAATTATATCTAAGACTCTTTTCCAAACAATGACACATCTGTATGTTCAGACCTTGAGCCTTGGGTATATCTTTGGGAGAGGGAGAATACCTCTCACCACACCATGGACTCCTTTGTATTTATTTGTTTTGGTTTATATTTGCTACATGCTAGAGTTAAGTAAAATGGCAGAGTTAATCACAAACCTAAGAAGAATTTGAATTTCTGTCATAGAACAGGTATCCAGCTAGGAACCAGTGATATCAAAGTAGATGAGCTATAACACTGTCCTCCTGACCATAATCTAATAACTGTCCCATAAGCAACTGATCAAAGACACCAGTGCGGCAAGAGACTGTATGCTCTCACACTATTGGCCACTTGAATATTTAGTATATGTGAGTAATTGTAGCATCAACAAAAAGTCTCTTCTCAAATGTCCCAGTTAAAGGAAATGCCATCATTCCCCTTGACTTTGGTGTGAACCCAGACTATGAAAGAACAGTCCAGGAAGCTGACAAGAGTTGAGGCAGGCCAACCCTGATTCTTTGCAACGATTCCATGTGGCATGCAGCAGAAGTTTAGCTGGTTCCGTCTGTCTCCCTTGATTCCTGTGGCCAGACACCGGTCGGTGAACATGGAACTCAAAACAAGCCTTTCACTGTAGGAAACAATCAGCATCCTAGGGCGTCCCAAAAGGGAGCAAAGAAGATCAAAGGTGGGAAATATGTGGACTTCAGCAAACACTCAACTATTCTCACCCCAGAAATACTGGCAAGTTCCCTGAGAACACTACTTTCTAAACCAAAGAAGCCACTGCACTTTGCTTACTTTTTCTGCCAATGTGGATTTTATTGATAATTTACTAAGACAAGAAACATGAGATCAAGGTGGTGACTGTTGTTTGCGGATTCAAAGCAGGAAAAGGAAGATAAAAGAAAGGAAAGAGGAGGAAAGGGAGATGAAGTGAAAAAGTGAGAGCCCTATTGCGTGGTGTCTGTCCTGACTTTTTGAAAGCCCACCTTGCAGCTGAAGCCAAGGCCACATGTTTCAGAGAGTAGAGTAAGGATGGAGGTGCTCACAGTGTAAGGGAAGTTTACAAACTTGGTTTGGATTCCGACTTCAACTGGCATGCCAGGCTGGAGGAAGATGGCCTCTTGATTGTTCATGCTGCCAAGGCCAAAGTTCTTCAAGTTGTTCCTCATTTAACTTGTCTGTAGCATTTGATCTCTAGGTCACAGGTTCTGCCAGCTAAGGATACCCTTTCATATGAATTTCCACTTCCATGGGAATTCCATTCTGATATCACACCAAATGGGATGCTATCATTGTGGTAGTTACTTCTAAAGCAACATTTTTTTTCTCTCTCTCTAAAGTAAGCTTCTTACGTCTTTCTTAACCTCAATTGTTCTTCTTTGGCCTTCTTTCATACCTTAGAAGGCTTCCAAGGTACCACCTGGATATTTCATTACTTAGGATTGTTTTTCTTCAAGGTCATGAAAACATCCAAGTCAGAATCATGTTCTCCCTTTAAGGTTCAGGCCAGGCATTCCCATTACTCCTGAAACTGTAACAGTCAGTATTCCTTGTCTGTATGACATGTACCTTTGACGTTTACGTAATAAAATTTGGTAACACATTCTCAAGTGTTGAGCACTCTCAAGATACTCTGCATATTTTCCTCACATTTAGTAATTCCACCCACTGTAGATTGGACCTGAGTAGGGGCTTTATACTCCATCTCTTTAATTTTAGAGAAACCAGTGAGTATAGGGCAAAAATGGTCATCTCCATTGCCATTCTTCATTATACCAAGAATTATCCAACAAAATACTAGAATAGGGTTGTCACTACTTCATTACCCATTGCATAGCAAAGACCAAACTAGCACAGGCAGAATAAAATCTATTTGAATAAAATATAACCTTGCCAGTGGAGAATGGCAGAAGTTGGTGGAGTGAACATTAGAGGTAGAATTGGATCTCCAAAACTTAGCATGCAAAAAAAAAAAAAATTAGCATGCTCATGTATGGCAGCCTGGTATCATTTGCTTCCCATCTGCCCCTCAGTTCCCCCCACCAGTATTTTCATATCAATGAGTCTGACTGAAACCATAAGTTTTAGAGCATCCAGAGAAGTACATTCTTAGATAATCTTTAGATGCAACCACTACAAACTCACCATCTCTCAAGAATCAGCCAGCAAAAAGCTGGAATAAGATGATTGTGACTTCGATTCATATATGAAGAGGATGAGCAAAGCATCCCATAACTGAGGCCAGTTGAAAATAAGACTGAGATTGTGAGTTCTGACGTTAAGCCCGATTTCCCTGTTTTTGCAGCCTCCCACCTCTCAAACTTTCTTAGATCTTCTTGTTACAGTACTCTTAGTACACAGCTCTTCAGTTGCTGTTTTACAGACCATTATTTAACCTACATAATTAAGATCCATTTATTTCAGTCATTTCCTTCCTCTGGGGAATTTATTGCAATGCGACTAAATAAACTTTAACATCCAGCTGTTTTGACAGTTACTTTTAACTGGAGTGGATTAAGGGACACCTATAGAATTGTCAATGTTCCTTAGGGTGGGGAGGGATCTATGAGTGTGTTTGCAAAGGATATTGGTGTGGGTCAGTAGACAGAGTGGGAAGATCTTTTAATGTGGGTGGATAGAACAAAGAATCTCTCTCTCTATCTTTCTCTCTCTCTCTCTCTCTCTCTCTCTCTCTCTCTCTCTCTCTCCTGGAGATGTGACACTTTTCCTGCCTTTTGTCATCAGACAATAAGAGCTGTCAATCAAGCAAGTGGTTTCTAGTTGTCATTGCAGCAGAAATGGCTTTAATCTCCTCATGGCTACTCAAGGAGCCTACCAATTACTCTCAGACATTCTCAAGGGATTTTATGACAGCAATAGAGACCACCACAGATACCATGGCCATTGTTCCAAACTTGACATTTGCTTTGAGTGACATTGTTTCCATGTGGCCACTCCAGATACCTTGTGATAGCTCTGGAAAATTCAGATTCACACATCTTACAGCTTCAGAAAGATCCCATATTACCATAGCTATTACTACTTCAGAGACCTTGTGCTCTGCTTCTTCAGAATGTCTACAGGTGTCAGTATGGTGATAAAGGAAATCCTCCTCTTCACATGATCACTGGGGCAATGAGCCTAGCATGCCTGCACCTAGCATGACTAGGTAGAAAGTGGGTGGCCATCAAGAGAGAGGCTTTGTGTATGTGTGACTGTTAATAATCAGCCCTCCTCTCCCTTTCCCAGGCTCACTTCTATGGCCCTACCTCCTGTGTACTACCCTCCTGTGCTACAGTATTATGTCTCAGTAATGTCACATCTGAATGACTCTCTTGTCTACGGTGTTCTTAATTGTCTTTATTGTTACTAGAGCAGATTGAGCTGGTAGCATGAAAAGCAAACAGTCCCCAGGTTAAAAGCCATCCATGTACAACAGACAATAGCTAGAAGATGGCTGAAGAGCAGAGACTGCAAACCTGAAATTATGGCTGAGAAGGAGAAATACAGAGGAGAGTTTAGGATGTAGAAAGTGAAAAGCTACTAAGAGCTGAGATGGCAGAAACGTTGCAGGCCCTAAGGGAATAACAAAAAGCCACCAAAAGTACTAGTTATGGTATCCAAGGAAATATACTACTAAGAGCTGATGGTCATGACACTAAATCCAGAGCTGTAACACAAGCTGGTGGATTCTAGGAGACTGGTACTTAAAGCCTAAGCTGGAATGCTAGGGACAGAGGGGACCAACATCTGAAGTCCTCAATTCCTTACATCAAAGAAACTACATCTTGCCTATTCGTGATTGACATCCAAATATAAGAGCTGTCACACATCCCATTGGCAAAACACACATCCAGAGTCCTAGTGGTTTGGAAAGAGTTTTAAGAGTTAGTAGAATTTTATGACAAGAACATGACTACTTGAGTCAAAGAGAGCTGGATTTAAGTACAATTCTGTTGGGGTAGTATTAAGCATTCTAAATGTTAATTAATTGGTCCTGCTTGTTGTCTGTTACTTACATTGTCTCTGATTGGTTAAATAAAATGCTGAGGCCTGAGATTGGGCAAAGACAGAGAAGGGTGGGACTTCCTGAGATTAGAACAGGAAGCCTGTGCTTTAGACAGAGGATTCATGAATTCCAGCCAGCAGCAGGAAGGTGAAGGCATTCCAGGCAGGAGAAGGAAGAGGCACACACCATGGGTTAGAGAAAAGAACCTCATTCCACATGGCCAGGAACATTGGCATAGGTGAAGAATGGCAGTCCAAGGGGATGTATGTATATATGGGGTCATATTTGGGTAATAGAATTAAGAGCTAGCTTAGATGGGCTAGGATTGCACAATTCAAGCCAAAGCTTGTTAAAATCCATGTGGTCTCTGTGTGTTCATTTATAATGGCTTGTTAAGGATTGGCTGCCAAACCAATTAAATATAATATAAATACTGTTAAACAGTTTAACTAATTATATCTACAAATGGCACCCAAAGTAATTTAATTAATTTTTTACACAATTCTAAGTGTGTGATGATGTACAAAGTCCTTAAATCCTATAATATGCTTAACCAATGGAAATTGAAGGACAAGTCTAATCACTTTTACATCTTAGAATCACTGGAAGGGTACTCACTGCTGCTTTTCATGTAGCTCCTATGGCTGGGGAGTCAACGTTTATTTTTGATGATATTTTGAGATTCGCTTATTTTTTGCTGTTATGGACGGAGTGAGCATCATATTCCTGGGTCTCTCATTTTGCTCTCCCACTCAGACTTCTGACTCTCCTTGTTGCTGTTTTAGTCTTTCTTTCACAAAACTTGAGGAGCCTCTACTATTCCTGTAGAGCCTCACTCTTCATCTTGAAAAGGGCCAATTCATACCCATGTCTACAAACCCTTCCTCTCAGCTCTTGAAGTCAGCAAAAAGTTAACATTAAAAGATACCCCCCCCACACACAGACAATACTTCCCAAAAGGCATTATTCACAAGGCAGCCAAATGTGAGAAAGAGAGAGATCCAAGCTAGAAGAAATGACTTGAGACTGTTAATGGAAATAAATTCTAATGGTCTGAGGTTGAGGAAAGGTAACTGGAGTGGTCTGTGATGAAACAATCAAATTCCAGTGTTTGTATACAGCTCTTTATACCCCTCCTTACCCCTCAAAGCATTGTTACTGTGGCTGGGGATACAGTCTGGACCCTCAGAAAACAAAATGGTCACCCACCGGACTCACTCAGGTGGAGGGTGAGTGATTTAAACTGTTTTTAAACTGAAGAAGCTCTTCAAAATCTTATAGCCTGGCAGTGATGGTCCATGCCTTTGCTCCCAGCATTTGGAAGGCAGAGTCAGGTGGATCTCTGAGTTTGAGGCCAGTCTAATCTACAGAGTAAGTTTTAAGATAACTAGGGCTACACAGAGAAACCTTGGAGAGAGAGAGAGAGAGAGAGAGAGAGAGAGAGAGAGAGAGAGAGCGAGAGAGAGAGAGAACCTTGGGCAACTTCAATATTTACAATAAAAACAAAACTGATGAAACTATATTGCTTATCTAGGGGACCTAGCAAGTTGATGACAGAACAAGCAACTAAGCAATTTAGGGTTATTTATGCTTTCTATTGGTTTCAGTACAGGAAGATATTGTTTCACAAACTTTAAAATAACCACAAGACAAAATATTTCCTTATACAATTGATCAAAAATTGTTTAACCTTATGCTGTGTGGTTAAGAGCACTGACTGTGCTTCTAGAAGACCTGGGTTTGGTTCCTAGCACCCACTTCACATCTCAAAACTGTCTGTAACTCTAGTTCCAGTGACTCTTATAACATCTTCTGACCTCTCCTGGCATCAGGCATGCACATGTGGTTCACATGTATGCATACATGTAGACAAAATATTCATGCACATAAAAACAAATGAATACCTTCAAAATTCTTTTTTTAAAGGAAGAAGAGGAAGAGGGTTGGGGGAAGAGGAGAAAAAAGAAGAGGAGGAGAAGGGGAAGGAGAAAACTACTGTGGTATGGCATGAATTGTCTGTGCTCCACAATCAATTCCTTTGTTGCTCTCTCTCAGCCTGAATGTGGTAGTTTGAGAGGTTGGTATCTTTGGAAGATGATTAGATAGTGAGAGAGAGGTATCTCACAAATAGAATTAGTTATTTTTTAAAAGGTACTGAGGGAAGTGGAGAAATGACTCAGCTATTAAAGATGAGGGTCATATCGAAAAAGAAAAAAAAAGAGAGATTTTGAGGTAGATTCTGAGATTTTGAGACCAAAAACAAGGTGCCCTCTATGAAGAACGACATGTGACCAGACAATCTATAGCTCCCATTGTTTTGGATGGCTCAATCTCCAGGACTGTGGACCATACATCTCTGTTGCTTTAAAATTGCATAGTTTAATGTGCTTTTGCTTTATCTGCCTGGGAAGGGTAATAATTTGGACCCAAGGCACTTGGGTGGTGCTTGAGGTTTGAAAGAGGTAAAGAGAGAAGAGTAGGATAATGATGGACAAGAAGGGTGCTTGGTAATTATGAAAGGCAGACTAATTCTCTTCACAGCTCTGCCAAACTTTCACATACAGCACCACCACACCACACCCTATACACACATTTGCCTACCACTGAAATTTCCCCAGTTGCTGCCTCTGTTCTAATTACCAAGGGCTGTTTGTTCTCTTTTTCCGAAAGAACGTCCATGGGAAACAGCAGTTCAGGTAGTTGTCCTCAGAAAAGTCTAGAGCAGTCTAAGACCTCAATTTCTTTCATAGGCTTAAATAGTTAATGAGAAGGTGATTAATCTACCCATTAAATATAGCTTCCTATTTTTAGAGTTTCTGCTTTGGAATACTTAGATTAATAAAGCTATTTTACATAGATAAAACCTCCAGTTTCAAGTTAGATAGGCTTATTGTTTATTTAAGTTATTATTAAAACATGAGAAAAATTGAAGTTCCAGCTTTGGTAGCACAAACAACACATTGAGCACAAATATAGCAACAAGATTTCCTAAAGCAGGGTCTATTTTTCCCACAGCCAGAGAGAGAGAGAGAGTCATTGGAACACACAGTTCTAAATGGAATGTCTCCATCAAACCCCTTCCCATGGAAGAGAGGGAAGCTCAGGGTTCCCTGTGGGAGAGGATGCAGGAAGAGTGTAAGAGCCAGAGGGGATGGAGAACACCAGGAAAACAAGGACCTCTGAAACAACTAAGTAAGGCTCATATGAACTCACAAAGATTGAAGCAGCAAACATGGGGCCTACGTGGGTCTGCACCAGGTCCTCTGCACATATATTACAGTTTTCAGTTAGGTATTATTGTGGGACTCCTAAGTATGAAAACAAGTGGGTCTTTGATTCTTGTGCCTGTTCTTGGGGTCCTTTTCCTTCTTTTGGCTTACCTTGTCCAGCCTCAGTATGATAGTTTTTGTTTTATCTTATATTTTATCTTGTCATGTGGGTTGTTATCTCTCGAAGCCTGTTTCTTTTTTTTTTTTTTTCTAATGAGAGACAGAAAGGAAGTGAATCCGGAGGGGGGGGGAGGTAGGAAGGAACAGGGAGGAGTAGAGAGAGGGGAAACCATAATCAGGACATACTGTATGAGAAAAGAATCTATTTTCAATAAAAGAGGAAAAATGAGAAATTAAAAAAAAGAAGGATCTATTTCAACCACATCCACTTCTCAGTTCTCTTGAGATTGAGCAAGGAATGAGTGTGTGGTTCCTTTGCCTGTTCTGCTCTCAGCCAGGTGGGAGTTGAACAACTAAGCTGAAGCCACAAAAGCCTCTTCTAATTCTTTTCATCTGGGTCACTTGCTACGCTTTCATATCGTATCACCCTTGGACCGCACAGACTGTGGGAGAGAGAGCTCCATGCTATATGTATGAGTAACTTGGAGGATCTCACTATGAGATAACACTGCCAGTTCAGAAGCAGGTTTGGTAAGAAGTAGTAATAGCCTTTGGGGGCTCTTCTGATGATGGGTCTTCCCATCTCCTCCCCAAGTTTCCCACACTCTCTCCCACGGAGCTAACAGTAAACTTGGCCTTGTGTGAACCACTTTCCTGACCCTGTTCTCCTGACCCACTTTCCCAGCCACAATACTGTCCTACATATTTTCATGCTTCAAGAGTTCCTATCAAGGAGTGTTCTTCTGCTACCCCCAAAAACCTTATTTCTGTATCTATTAATCATAACATCGTTCTACCTCATAGCATACCTATTTGCTAGCATAAAAGAGGTTGCTAGGGTGCAAACAATCTATTTCTTGATATAGAAGATGATTCATAAGATTTTTCTGTGTGTGAGAGTCCATTTAGTTGAATATTTAGGGTTTCTGTTCTGTCATATTTTAATGGAAAGTTTTTAGGTACTCTTATCCCTTACACTCATCTATAATTTTAAGATTATTTTTTTTTAATCTGTTCCCAAACTAGGGGCAAAAAAATGGCTGGTACCATAGGCTCTTGGTTTCAATATTAATGAGCTTTTCTATAGAAATGGAAAAGTCCAATAATGAGGTAATAAACTATAAAATTTCAAGCTCACATTCTGGTCATGGGTCTGCTGTCCTAAATCACTTATTAAATGTTGACAAGTATTTGTTTCCTTAGACTTCAGTTTATGTGATTATAAATAGACTTTCTTGCACTTGCCTTCTTGATAGCACAAGGATTTTTTTTTTTTTGGGAAAGTGTTATATGCAAGGTAACTATGAAATGAATTTTATAAGGAGCTTCCTGCCTCCATCCATGTGGTTTGGTGTGAGTTGGAATACAGGAAGCCAGGAGTCAGATCTTTGTTTCTTTCTTTATGCAGTAGGAATAGAAACACTTTTTATATTATGTCAAGACATTTAAAAAAATTTCCTCATCTTTCTCAGCCTGGATCACTAAAGTTTCAGAAAACCCTTCTCATGATTTCTCTGAGCCCATTAGGTAGGTGCAAGGTTTGTTTTATGAGGTCACTACTTGACCCTGCTCATGGTCATGTTCTCTCTCCTCTCTGCATGTGTGTGTGCTAGATGATAGAACTAGTTTCTTTACTCTTCTTTTGAGACTTGCACATGTGTTGATGCACACTATTCCAGGGATAGTTACAGAGGTAAGGATGAAGTGGAATGACTGGAAGTACACTCTCAGAGCTGGTCTGCCTGTTGTTATAACCCACTTTCCAGCTGTGTAAACCCAGCCCATTTACTCAGTATTGTGAGTCTTCAGTTCCGTCATTTCTAAAACAGTGTTCACAAGAATATCTACTTCAAGGAGCACTGAAGATGTGTAAAAATACTTAAAACATAAATATCTAGTAGGTATTAGTCAGCCTAAGTACCATCATCATGACTACTATTCCCTTGTCTGGGCTGCAGTGACCAAACTTGTATATTTCCCTTCATGGATCATGCCTGAGCTTCTCTGTGGTGTAGACTACAGAGAGGACTAGCTTGGTCACAGGGTGTAGGCTCTCTTCATTTCACATGTACTGCCAGTTCTTTCTACAGAATGACTACAGAGTCAAAGCCCACATCATCAATTCCCAAGGGTCCTGTGAAATGTTTTGCTGGCCACTGAGAGCACAGATTTTTAATGAGTCTTTCCCCAAGTTCCACTGACATCATCTGTCTGGGGGACTTTTGTCCAAGTTGGGTGAAGAAACAGCTCGCTGACATTCTGCCAATGCAGCAGTCTGTGCATTATGTACCCTAGAGCCTTGAGTCCTGCAAGGTTCATAATAAGGGAGTCAGAATCATCCTGAGATGGGGCATGTGGCCCAAAGTGCTTTCTCAGGTTTTCTGATTTACTTTATGGAGGCCATGACCCTCACCTCCCTATCCTGGGTAAGAATTCCTACTTCTGAGAGCCACTGCCTCTGCTGGATGATGTCAGCTCAGGATACCAGGCAGAGATTTTGTAAGAAAAACAGTTCTGTAGAAGGTCAGAGCTCTGTCAATGTGAATTGATGGAGCAGGAGACACAGAACATCCTCTTTCCAAAAGTTTCTTCTTGTCAACAATCTTACCATAGTTTAAAGAAAAATATGAATGAGGGGGTTTGTGGTGGTCTTTCAACTCAGTAACATTTTCAGTGGAAGATGGTACACTAATCATTACCTGTGAGGGTTCTAGGCTCAATGCCTATTAATCGTAGAGGAAGTAAGCGTCTAAGCAATTGACACTAAAGGACTTGAGCATATGATAAATGTTTGGTATTCTAAGCGTGGTGAATGTTTGATGAAGTTGGAGGGTGTGTCTTGGGCATCCAGGGACAGTAAGTATATACTCAGAGGAGACTCTGGGCCTTCTAATGTGCCATTTATATCCAACCTGGCACTCATATGATCATAAAGATGCTGAAAATGCCAGGCTTGGTAGACAGGCCTGTCATCCAAGCTCCTTGGAAAACTGAGGAAGGAGGGGTGCAGATTCAAAGCCTGCCTGAGCTGCAGTGAGATCGAGACTATAGTATGCAACTTAGTGAGACTCTATCTTAAATTTTGTTGAAAAATGTAAAAAGAAAACCAGGTATATATAACCTAGTGATAACATACCAGACTAGCATGTGCAAAGCTCTAAAATTTATTCCCTGTATCACAAATAATAGCAACAATCTTTTAAATGCTAAGTGTAAAGGCTATTAAGAATCTAAGATCTAGGTCTAGAATTCATTAACTTATTTCACTTTCTGCTCTTTATTGAGAAATAAGTCAGTAAAATCATGTAGGCTCTGTGTTCTTCTCAGAAAAGTTCATTAAATTTTAAAAGCAGAAACTAAATAAATAATCTGTTTCCACCCAACACTGAGCCATTCTTCACCTAGAGTGAGTTTCTACTTCTAAAAATAAATTATAATTGTACTAAATTTGTTAGAAATGGAAACCAACTGAGATTCATGAAGGTGTTGAGATCTCAGGGATAACAGAATCAGAGAAGGAAGCCTCAAACCAGATAATGGACAGACAGATACTGTGAGTAGCAACAGTGTGATGTATCTTGGCTTGTTTATGCTTTTGTGCTGTGATCTGAAGACTATCTGCTGAAGACTAAAAGAGTATTTAATGCAACAGAAGATACATCATGGGGAAAATTAAATTTTCATGCTATATAGATGATTTTTCTCATTGCTGTGATCAAATGCCCGACAAGAAGCAACTTAAGAGATGGGAAGTTTCTTCAGCAAATCCTACTGGTGTGCGCCACCACTGGTTTACATACACTTTGAAATGGATACAGTCCACCTTGGCTGCAAAGGCATGGTGGAAGGTCTCTTTGTGGTGACAGACTTTATGTGATTGCTTTCCCATATCCTAGTGGTCTGGGAGGAAGATGAGTTGTATGTTCTACTGCTGTGGTTCTCAATCTGAAAGACCCTTTCATATTGAGTATCTGTTGCATATCAGATATACTGCATGTCAGATATTTACAATTCATAACAGTAGCAAAATTACAGTTATGAAGTAGCAATGAAAATAATGATGTGGTTGGGGGTCACCACAACATGAGGATCTATATTAAAGAGTCACTGCATTAGGAAGGTTGAGAACCACTGCTCTACTGAGTTACTCTTTTTAACTTCTATACTCATTCTAAGACCCACGCTCATGAAATTGTGCCACCTATATTAATACTATTCAAGGATATTCTCTTCTTAGTTTAAATGTTGAGAGACCTTCATAGATATAACCAGAAATGTATCTATTAGGAGAATTTAAATCCCAGCAAGTTGACAATGAAAATCAACCATCTGACTATCAGATTGCTGTTTTAAGTACTGCCAATCTTCCTTATTATTCTTTTTCTCTTTTTTAAACGTTTATTTATTTATTTTACATCCCCATCAAAGCCCTCTCCCTCCCCTCTTCTTGGTCCTGCCCTCAACCCCTTCAGACTACCCCATTCCAGTTCTCCTCAGAAAAGGGGAGCATCCCCCATACTATCCCATCCCAGCACATTGAGTTACATTAGGACTGAGTATATCCTCATTCCATTGAGGCCATGTACTGCAACCCCATTAGAAGGAAGTGATCAAAAAGCAGGCATCAGGGCCCATGTCAGAGACAGCCCCCACTCTACTTGCTAGGGACCCACATGATGACCAAGCTGCCCATCGGTTACATATGTGTAGGGGACCCAGGTCCAATCCGTGCATGCTCTTTGATTGGCGCTTCAGTCTCTGTGAGCCCCCATGGGCCTAGGCTAATTGTCTCTGTTGGTCTTCTTGTGAAGTTCTTGTCCCCTTCAGGTCCTTCTATCCTTCCCCCATTCTTCCACAAACACCCTTCATTCTGTCTAATATTTGTCAGTGAGTCTCAGCCTCTTTGGATCCTTTTTGAGATGGGTCAGTATTAGCTATTTAGGCTCACCTCAAACTTAAATCCTCTCTCCTCAGACTTCTCAGCATATTGAGTTATAGATATGTACAGCTGACTTCTTGTCACTTTTTATTTCTTGGTAACTTTTATATAGATCAATCCAGTTACACCCAGTAGGTTCTCAGAACACATCTGTTGGTGACTGAGTAGAGATGGAAGAATAAGATTTTTACTCTTCTCATATTTTACCAATGCTGAAGCTTCCTTCATTTTCCTCACATAATCTATGTTGTAAGGTATATATCAGCTAAGATAAGAAGTGTGCTGAAATCTGAGTTTATCCTAGATGGAGGCTCTGAAGGTCCTGCTGAAGAACCTGCTGTCACCATGGCATCTGAAGATCCTGAAGTCAAACTAATAGTTGCTTCAAGAGAATGAGAAGCTGAAGGCCTTGGGATTTGTTTTAGGAAGTAGGACAGCCTGGGAAACATTGATTCTTACAATAAACCTTTAGGATGCAAGAAAAGATGCTGCTCAGAAATAATGAGTTAAACAGGGAGCACCTACTAGAGTGGCAAAGTTGAAGGTAATTCTGGAGGTAGGGTTTGGGGATGGGATCAGGCATACAAGGTAGAAGAGGTTACGATCAGTAAAATAACAAAAAGTTGAGGTTTCATATCTGATTCTAGAGACCAGTATGGAAGGTTTTGGTAGGGTTTGTCCTATGGCCTCTCCCTTTTTATTTATTCAGTTCCATCCCATGGCACCCAAGGGAGGCAGTTCTGGAATTAGACCCTCTTACTTAGGCACCAAGTTGAGTACAGTGAGTGTAGTGAGTGTATCTCTCTGATTCTTCTGGAGCCCAGCTTTGATGGATACAAGTCACCATAGCCCTCTACATGTGATGTTCTAATTCCCCATCCAAAGTCTTTCCTTGCTTCATAAAAGACAGGAATAGGGGGACAATTTTAAGCCAATTCCTGCCAGCCGTCTGGGAGGTAGCCCCAATAACTGTAGCTTATAATCTATTTCTGACTTTACCCTTAAGTCCTAAATACTGGGCCTCGGTCAATTCAAAACCTTTTTATGGAATTCTGCCATGAACCAGTCCCTTTTATTCTTTATACTGAAAATGAAGTTGAAAAGAAGGAATTGGGTCTGATCTCATAGAGATTTTAGCCAATAAAGAGCAGCTAGTACATAGACAGTTTCAGTATGATAACAGATGCTGGGATGGGGAAATGGAAGCATGTAGGAAGGCAGCTAACTGAAACTGGGTGTAAGAAAGTGGGTAGGACAGGAAGGAATCCTTGGGGAAGTGAGAGTAAGGCCTGATGCAAAGGATGAGTGGTAGCGAACTGAGTAGATGTCTGTGGTGTAAGTAGAATGGTGATGTTGTTGGGAAGGAACAGAAGTCCAAGCCACAGAGATTAGAGAAAATAGGACACATTCAAGGATCTAGACATAATATAGCTGGAGCCACAGAGGATATTCCATTTAATTTTTGTGAATTTGAACAATTGAACTGTTTGGCACCTATTATCTATTTGACTCCTTTGATATATGTATCACCTGCCAAAGTAGGGGTGTTACTTTGTAGAGTTTAAAGGAATAGATGAAGTGAACACAGTGATAATCTTTATCTTAGTACCTGTCTTGTAATAGGTGTTCAATAAGGCTATATATTCATTTACCTTCTTCGTAGTCAACCATGCTTACTCTATTTCTCATGTTTTCAGGTAAGGAATCTCACTTTGTTTTTCATTGTGGATCCCAGTTATAGATGTTTCCATTAAGAGGAGCAGTGGTAGATCCATAGCTCTTCTAGTCCACTCAGTTTCTCAGAGGATTCATGCCCAAAGTCCATTATATAAGTCTGATAGACTCTGGTTTCCAGTGGAGGGTAGGGAAATTGAAGAGAATTGTGTACTGATATTAGAAGTCCTTCCCTGAGTCCAAACCCTGCTCCACTGGCAATCACTAGGCCTGCCACACCAGAAGTATCCAGGTCTGCTGCAGCAGGATTATCCAGGCCTGATGCAAGAGGAACATCAAGGAACATCCAGGGACAACCAGATGACTAAAGGTAAACATGAGAACACAATCTAAGAAGATATTTTAAAAATTGTGAGGCAAGTTAGTATGAAAGCTGAGTTAGATATAGAACTTTAAACTCATGGAGATGGTTAGATAGTAGAATGTTAAAGTCGGGTGCCAAATACATATGGACTGGACATTGGGAATGTATGCTAAGCCATATAACTCTCATAATTGTGGCCTAATTATATCTGTTGTTTTGTATTGTATTTATAGTTATAAGAGAAAGAACCATTTGTTGGACTGAAAGGGAGAGCTGTTGGGGGGAAAAAGAAATACCTTAAACTAAAAAAAAAAAAAAGGAAGAAGATGGGGGTTGAGGGGGAGGAGGGTGGAAGGGTGGGACTGGAGGGGGGAGTAGGGAGGGAATTGTGATTGAGATGTAACTTGAAGAAATAAAAAATAAATTATTTTTAAAAAGAACACAATCAAGAAGAGCCAGGGCAATATGGCACCTTTAGAGCACAGCTATCCTACCACACAGCAAGCTCTGGATATCCTAACACAAATGACACACAAGAAAATGACCTTAAATCCAACCTTATAAAGATGATAGATGCCATTAAACAGGAAATGAATAAATCCCTTAAAGATATACAGGAAAATTAAATCAAACAGGTTAATGAAATGAATATGTCCCTTAAACAAATACAGGGAAATACAGATAAATAGGTGAATGAAATAAATAAAATCATTTAAAGAATTACAGAAAAATAGAAGCAAACAGGTGAAGGAAATGAATAAAACTGCCCAAGACCTGAAAACAGAAATAGAAGAAATAAAGAAAACGCAATCCTGAACATGGAAAACCTAGGGAAGAGAACAGGAACTATAGACATAAGCATTACCAGCAGAATACAAGAGATAGAAGAGAGATTCTCAGGCATAAAAGATATGATCGAAGAAATGGATACACTGGTCAAAGAAATTGTTAAATCTAAAAAGTTCCTGACACAAAACATTCAAGAAATCTGGGATACTGTGAAAAGACCAAACCTAAAAATAATAGGAATAGAAGAAAGAGAAGATTCCTACCTCCAAGGCCCAGAAAATATTTTAAACAAAATCACAGAAGGAAACTTCCCCAATCTAAAGAAAAAGGTGCCTATAAACATAAAGGAAGCTTACAGAACACCAAACAGATTGGATCAAAAAAGAAAATTCTCCTGACACATAATAATCAAAACAGTGAGGTACAGAACAAAGAAATAATATTAAAAAGCTGCAAAAGAAAAAAACGGAAAGTGACATATAAAGGTAAACCTATCAAAACTATACCAACTTCTCAACAGAGACTCTAAAAGCCAGAAGGGTCTGGGTAGATATCTTGCAGACTCTAAGAGAATACAGATGTCAGCCCAGAGTACTATATTCAGTAAAGCTTTTAATCAACATAGATGGAGAAAAGATATTTCACAACAAAGCAAAATTTAAGCAATAACTATCTACAAATCTACCCTACAGAAAATACTAGAAGGAAAACACCAACCCAAGGAAGCTAATTACAACCAGGAAAACACAGGAAATAAGTAACCCCAAAACCAAAAGAAGGAAACAAACACCATCAACATCAGCATAACAGGAATTAACAATCATTGATCACTAACATCTTTCAATATCAATGGGCTCAATTCCCCAATTAAAAGACACAAGCTAACAGAATGGATACAAAAACAGGATCCATCATTCTTCTGCATACAAGAAACACATCTTAGCAACAAAGATAGACATTATCTCAGAGTAAAGGACAGTAAAAAGGTTTTCCAAGCAAACGGACCCAAGAAGCAAGCTGGAGTAGTCATTCTTGCATCTAATGGAATAGACTTTCAACCAAAATCAATCAAAAGAGATGGGAAGGACACTTCATTCACATCAAAGGAAAGCAGTGCTAAGAGAAAATTTCATAACACTAAGTGCCTTCAAAAAGAAATTAGAGCTATCTCATAGAAGCAATTTAAAAACACGCCTAAAAGTTCTAGAGCAAAAGAAAAAAAAAAAGCAAACACACCCAAGAGGAGTAGATGACGAGAAATAATCAAAATTAGAGCGGACATCCCTGAGGGAGTGAGTATGGGAGAGCACAGCCCTGACTTCTGTCTATGTGGTGGTATTGGCTAGTGAGAGATGCCCTCCACTCCCTTTTGCCCTGACCACTATTGGCCAACAGGAGGTCTGGCCTGGGGGTCACAAGAGCAGGAAAGCTGTCCCTGCCCCTCACATGCTGCAGCATATCAGAGAGGAGTTCCAGTGGGCTTCCAGTACTGACAGAGTATCAGAAACCTGGGGCCTCATACCAGACCAAGGAGTCATTGTAATGAACATTAGCAAGCAGAATGTGTAGACAAAGGGGAATATTGTGGGAGATACTGAGATACACTGCAGCGTCCACAATGAGCTGTTATTTTTTATGCTGGGACAGAATGTAAGGGTGGAGGGTGGGTCTAGGGGAAGGTGGGAAGTGGGAGGAAGCAGGATGCATGATGTGAAATTCACAAAGTACAATTTTTTTTCAATTAAAAAAAAACTCTAAAACAAAAGATGGGGTGGGGGTGATATCCTGCAAGTAGGTGACGTAGCTTCAGGCAGGGATGAGCTCCCTAATTGCTTTTTCAACACAAAGTATTCAGCCCTAAAACCATATACACACAACCAACATAAGTGGCCTCATTAGGTTTTATTCATATATTTTCAATGCTTACATATAATTAAAAGAAATTAAAAGGGAAGAATTTGGGAAAGGATAGAGAAAGGACAAGGAAGGAGGAAAGTGATATAACATATTTTAATTAAAAGGTATCAAATAAATTTAAAATACAGTGGCTAGACAGATAGCATAGTAGTAAAGAGCACTGGATGTTTTTACAGAGGACACAAGTCCCATTCCCAGAAACCATCTGGTAGCTAACCATCTCCTGTAACTCCAGTACTAAGGGTCTGATGCCCTTTCTGGCCTCCACAGGTTCTGCAATAGACATATGCAGATAAAAAAATCCATATACGTAACACAAAAATGAAGCTTAAATGGATTTCTCTACTCGATCTTATAGACTTGAGATAGACAGAAGTCTGGGCTAGTTAACCTACTTCTGGTCCTGCATGGAAGCAGCTATGGCTTTCCTCTCAGCCAGCCTACTTAGAGCCAAAAGCAGCCTTATTCTGGGATTAGAATAACTCAGGATAGCCAGCCAGTCTTTCATCTAAGAACTGGAAGCACAGTGCTGTTAGATGACTTTTCCTTGATGTTTTCTTTTTTTTTCCATAATGGTATAAGTTTAATTGCATATGTACAAAAATATAGGTAAATAATATCATTGAGGCAGTAATGCATTTCCAACATGCAGAGGGCAATTTATGACTGTGTATCCTGTCACATGGCTTAGAAGCTGCAGGTTAAGCAAATTACCTTGGGGAATTCATTCTTTTTTTTTTTTTTTAAATACTTTATTTTTTTTTCTTCAAGTTACATCTCAGTAACAAACCCCTCCCTATTCCCCCTTCCTATCCTGCCCTTCCACCCTCTTCCCCCCAGAAGTTTCCCCTTTCAGTCCAACAGATGGTTCCTTCTCTTATAACAGTAAGTATTATACAAAACAACAGATATAAATTTGCCATATTTATGAGAGTTAAATGGCCCAGTATACCTTCCCCATGTCCAGTTTATACATATTTGGCCCCTGACTTTAACATTCTACTATCTAACCATCTCCATGAGTTTAGAGGTCTATATCTGACTCAACACTCATACTAACTTGCAACACACTTTTAAGAGTATCTTCTTAGATCTATAACACCCTCTTGATTCCTAAACAACTCAAAATTTAACTATGAGACTCTAGCTGTCTATTCTTCAACCACCTCAGAGACCTGAGAGGGATAAATATATCTGCTTATATAGGAAGTGCAGGGCCGGCAGCTTCCAAAACTAAGAAAGGACATACCAGTGAATGCCTGGACAGTTCCCATTTTCTCTCCATACATTCCTGCATCAGTCTTCAGCCTTTGGGTCCTGTTTCTATTATGAAGGACTTACCTACCCTGTCTTGGCAGAGTTAGGCTGTCGACTTCCCTGCTACCAAGTTTTGTCCTTTTTGGACAGCAGTCTGTCTGCAGTTGGTGCAAGGGGTTTTTTCATGCCAAGAGATAGGCTTGCCACTAATTCAACCATCTTACAGTGGAGGTTCTTCGATGCTTATCTTCTACTTGGAGTAGAATAGGGGGTGCTGTCAGGAGCTGATATGTCTCAATATCAAAAACAATCTTGATTTAAGATAACATCTTTGAATGCCATATTCTGCAGATCTCTTGGGGTTTTTGAAGATGCCCTATCCATCTCTTGTATTTAGATAAGCAAATGTTGCTTGTCTCTTAGCAACTTGATTACTGGGTAGTTTAGAGAATATCTGTGATAGACTGTCATAGTAGCTAACAAAGTGACATGTTTGCATGACTAGGAGTTTGTTTTACTTAACTATCCTAGACTGTTTTAGACGGTTGGTATTAAGAGGTCAGAGTTTCACATTTTATTTTTAAGTATCTCTAGGTATGATACCATTAGGAAGCGTTACCTTTAAATTTGTATCAATATACAAAGATCTATTCAGTTGTGGTTAAATATACTCTTAATTATGTATCAATACACAAAGATCAATGCCTATGTAGCCCAATACAATCTTAATATTACCTCCATATGCAAGGGTCAATACCATTGTGGCCAACTATAATCTTAATTTTGTATCAATATACAAAGATCAATACCGATGTAATCCAATACAATCTTATTTTTGCACAATAAACAATGGTCAATACCACTTTAGCCAAATAAACTACTAATTTTGTATCAATATACAAAGGTATAAGGGCATATTCAGTAATCTGCCCCTTCTTCTTGGACCTTCCTGTGCTATGTCTATATCTCATTTTTCTCAAGCCTATGCACTCCTACATAGGAGAGGAAGAAGGATACAGAAAAGGAAAAGTAGGAAGTCCCTGGGGCTAACCTCCAAAACCCATTAAGAGAGGACCATTTATCAGCTTGTAGTCTCTTCCCCTAAATATCAGAGTTTTCAGTTATCCTTCAAATAACCAAAAAGAAGGGCGGTGAAACACCTTCCCCACCCTCTGGGCATGGGACGTCGCTCTCTTAAAGTGACTTCCTGCTGATTTGGGTCGTAGTAGACCTGTTTGGGGCCCGAACCCAAATGGAAAAAATGGTTAAAAATGTTAGTACACTCCTTTTATGTTCAGTCCTTCTGTTCTCAGCTGTTTAGATGACCTAAGGGGTTTGTAGGCTGAAGCTGATCTTGCAGGCTTCACTGAGGTTCCTGCCGGGGCATTGTGTAGAGCTGAATGGTCCCAGTGACACTGGATTGCTGTGGTGGTTGCAGGCCCCCGATGGAGACAGCTATTGAGGAAGTCTGCCAGGCAGAATCAACTGGGTCACTCGTCCTCCTTGGTGCCGGATTCTGCTCTCTGCTGAGGATTCCGCTGTCCAGCCGTCCCCGGGCTCCCCTAATGGACGCTTCGATTCTCCTGGAACGATAAGAACAGAGCCCTGCCCCAATCCCAACCCTAGGACAATTGCCCTCTTTTTCTGGGGGTGGGGGGTGGGGGGGCTAGGTAGTACTTCTCCTGAAGCAAATTTGGCCTTCTGACAAAATACAAAGTGTTATCTTTCAATCCGGGTTAAAGAAGAAATCATTCTGTCACCTTGGAGCTAAACCAGCTCTAGTGTATATATTTTGAGATCCCAAAGGACAATCTGCCTGCATCAAGAAGACCTTTTGTAAGTAGCCTCCAAACCTAGGTCCCTCCAAATCCCATGTGTGTGTCTCTGAACTCTAATTATTGGGATCAGGGACTTGTGTTTCCCATCTGAATGGATCAAAGATGTGTTCCACCACTCCTGGATCGAAGTCTTTCTCTATTTAGAGTTTGCCCTGCATCAGGCTGACGCTGAGCTCCAGGATCTGCCCGTTTCTGTCTCCAGTGTGCTGGGAGCTGGGGCCAAGGGTGTACTCTTCTTGAATGGTGGGACCAAGAGTATGCACCCTCACCACCCCGCTCCGTATGACTCCAGAATACATAAGACCAACAACTCTACTGTGCTCCCCCCGTCTCCACTGAAGTCAAACGCATGGGCCAATACCACAATTCTCTTGGACCTTAGCTCCATGTCTTCTCTACACCTGGAGGTCTGCAAAACCAGGCCGAATGGCTGTATCCTCTATTCCATTCACAGTGTTTCAGCCCCTGCCCCCTGCCTTTTTTTTTTTTTTTTTTTTTTAGTTAATAAATTTATTTGTTTGTTGCTTCAGGTTACATCCTTATCATATTGTCCTCTTTTCCCACTTCCCAGCCCCACCCTCCCATGCTCTACCCCCTGACCCTTCCGTCTTGTTCCTCTGGGGTGGAGTGTCCCTGCCTAACAGTCTCTCACCACAGATCAGGAGTCATATGAGGGCCAAGAGCCTCTTCTTTCACCGGGGGCCTACGAGGCAGTACTGCCAGTGAAAGATGTCTCCTTGCTACTGGGGGAATACTAAAAAAAAAAAGACCAACAAACACACAACCCACAAAAACAAAGAATATCAACCAAAAAAGAGAGGAAAAAGAGAAGGGAAAAGGAAAAAGAAAAAAGAAAAAAAAGAAGGAAAAAGAAAAAGATAAAAAAAATTATGTCTATGTTCCTTTTGGTGTATTGGTTGTAGTACAGATATCCTGTACGATATAGTTAAAATCCTACTATAAGTGAAGAGATACCATGTGCATCCTTCTGAGACTGGGTTAGCTCACTCAGGATGAGCTCCTCTAGATCCATCCATTTGGTTGCAAATTGCATGATTTCATTGTTTCTTATAGCTAAGTAATATTCCATTGTATATATGTACCACAATTTTTTAATCCATTCTTCAATTGAGGGACATCTGGGTGGTTTCCAATTTCTAGCTATTACAAATAAGGCTGCTATGAACATAGATGAGGAGACTTCCCTATGTCTCCGTGAGAGGTCCTTTGGGTGTATACTCAGAAGTGGTATGGCTGGGTCCTGAGGCAAGGTTATTCCTAGATTTCTAAGATATCGCCAGACAGACCTCCATAGTGGTTGCACAAGCCTGCACTCCCACCAGCAATGGAGTAGGGTTCCCCTTTCTCCACACCCTCGCCAGCATGCGCTATCATTTGAGCTCTTTATCTTAGCCATTCTAACAGGTGTTAGGTGGAATCTCAGGGTCGTCTTGAGTTGCATTTCTCTGATGATTAAGGATGTTGAACATTTCTTCAGGTGTCTCTCAGCCCTTAAGGATTCCTCCTTTGTGAATTCTCTACTTAGCTCCATCTCCCATTTTTTGATTGGATTATTTGGTTTCTTGGCATTTAGTTTCTTGAGTTCTTTGTAGATTTTAGATAATAGCCCCAGATGTGGGGTTGGTGAAGATTTTCTCTCAGTCTGTTGGTTGCCGTTTTGTTCGAATGATAGTGTCCTTTGCCTTACAGAAGCTTTTCAGTTTCATGAGGTCCCATTTATTGATTGTTGTTCTCAGGTCCTGAGCTGTTGGTGTTCTGTTCAGGAAGTTGTCACCTGTGCCAATGAGTTCGAGGGTTTTTCCTACTTTTTCTTCGAGTATCTTGAGTGTGGCCGGCCTTATGTTAAGGTCTTTGATCCACTTGGAATTAAGTTTTGTACAAGGTGATAGGTATGGGTCTAATTTCATTCTTTTGTAAGTGGACATCCAGTTGGACCAGCACCATTTGTTGAAGATGCTGTCCTTCCATTGTGCATTTTTTGCTTCTTTGTCAAATATTAGTTGGCCATAGGTGTGTGGATCCATGTTTGGGTCTTCAATTCGATTCCATTGATCCACTGGTCTGTTTCTATACCAGTACCATGCTGTTTTTATTACTGTTGCTCTGTAGTACAGCTTGAAATCTGGGATGGTGATACCTCCAGATGTTTTTTCATTGGACAAGATTGATTTAGCTATTCTGGGCTTTTTGTTGTTCCATATGAAGTTGAGACTAGCTTTTTCCAGGTCTATAAAGAATTGTGTTGGTATTTTGATAGGAATTGCATTAAATCGATATATTGCTTTTGGTAGGATAGCCATTTTTATTATGTTGATCTTACCTATCCATGAGCATGGGAGATCTTTCCATCTTCTAAAGGCCTTTTCCATTTCTTTCTTCAGGGGCTTGAAGTTCTTGTTATATAGGTCCTTACATGCTTGGTTAGAGTTACCCCCAGGTATTTTATGTTGTTTGTGGCTATTGTGAAGGGGGTTGTTTCCCTTATTTCTTTCTCAGCCCTTTTGTTTGTTGTATAAAGAAGGGCTTCTGATTTTTTTGAGTTAATTTTGTATCCAGCCACCTTGCTGAAGTTGTTTATCAGCTGTAAGAGTTCTTTGGTGGAGTTTTTGGGTTCGCTTATGTATACTAACATATCATCTGCAAAAAGGGATAATTTGACTTCTTCATTTCCCATTTTTATCCCTTTGATCTCCTTTAGTTGTCTTATTGCTCTAGCAAGGACTTCAAGTACTATATTGAAGAGATATGGTGAAAGTGGACATCCTTGTCTTGTCCCTGAGTTTAGAGGAAATGCTTCAAGCTTCTCTCCATTTAATTTGATGTTGGCTACTGGCTTGCTGTATATTGCCTTTATTATTTCTAGGTATGGACCTTGTATGCCCATTCTCTCCAGAACTTTTAGCATGAAGGGGTGTTGGATTTTGTCAAATGCTTTTTCTGCATCTAGCGAGATTATCATGTGGTTTTTTTTCTTTCATCTTGTTTATGTGGTGAGTTACATTGATAGACTTTCGTATATTGAACCATCCCTGGATTACAAGGATGAAGCCTACTTGATCATGGTGTATGATACTTTTGATGTGTTCTTGAATTCGGTTTGCCAGTATTTTATTAAGTATTTTTGCATCTATGTTCATGAGGGAGATTGGTCTGAAGTTCTCTTTCTTTGTTGGGTCTTTGTGTGGTTTAGGAATCAGAATGACAGTGGCCTCATAGAATGAGTTTGGCAGTGATCTTTCTGTTTCTATGTGGTGGAAGAGTTTGAAAAGTAATGGTATTAGTTCCTCTTTGAAGGTCCGGTAGAATTCCATGCTAAAGCCATCTGGCCCTGGGCCTTTTTTGGTTGGGAGATTATTAATGACTGTTTCTATTTCCTTGGGTGTTATTGGGCTGTCTAAGCTGTTAATCTGATTTTTATTTAGTTTTGTTAGGTGGAAATTATCAAGGAAATTGTCCATTTCGCTTAGGTTTTCAAATTTAGTGGAATATAGATTTTTAAAGTAATGCCCGAATATTTTCTAGATCTCCTCAATGTCTGTTGTTATTTCTCCCTTTTCATTTCTGATTTGTTGATTTGTGTTCTTTCCCTTTGCCTTTTAGTTAATTTGGCTAGGGGTCTGTCTATTTTGTTGATTTTCTCAAAGAACCAACTCTTGGTTTCATTGATTCTTTGTATAGTTCTTTTTGATTCTAAGTTGTTGATTTCGGCCCTAAGTTTGATGATTTCCTGCCTTCTGCTCTTCTTGGGAGGGTTTGTTTCTTTTTTTCCAATTCACCCAGCTTAGCTGTTAGTTCACTAATATGAGCTGTCACAATTTTCTTTTTGTAAGCACTTAGTGCTATGAACTTTCCTCGTAGCACAGCTTTCAATGTATCCCATAGGTTTGGGTACGTTGTGTCTTCATTGTCGTTGGATTTTAACAAGTCTTTGATTTCCTTCTTTATTTCTTCCCTGACCCAGTGGTCATCCAGTAAGGAGCTGTTCAATTTCCATTTGTGTGTAGGCTTTCTTTTGATTCTTTTGCTGTTGAAGACCAGCTTTATTCCATGGTGGTCTGATAAGATACAAGGTGTTATTTCAATTTTCTTGTATCTATTGAGAATATCCTTGTGACCAACTATGTGGTCGATTTTGGAGAAGGTTCCGTGGGGTGCTGAGAAAAAGGTGTATTCCTTTGTGTTTGGGTGAAACGTTCTATAGATATCTGTTAGGTCCATTTGTTTCATGATCTCTGTTAGCCTCAATATTTCTCTGTTTGTCTTCTGTCTTGATGATCTGTCCTTTGTTGTGAGTGGGGTGTTGAAGTCTCCCACTACTAATGTGTTGTGATCAACGTGCGCTTTAAGTTTGAGAAGTGTTTCTTTTATGAAAGTAGGTGCCTTTGTATTTGGGGCATAGATGTTCAGTATTGAGATTTCCTCTTGATGAATATTCCCTTTAATGAGTATATAGTGCCCTTCTTTGTCTTTCTTCATTAACTTCAGTTGGAAGTCTGTTTTGTTTGATATTAGGATGGCTACTCCAGCTTGCTTCCTGGGTCCATTTGCCTGGAAAACCTTTTCCCAGCCCTTTACTATGAGGTAGTGTCTATCTTTCATAGTTAGATGTGTCTCTTGTATACAGCATAAGGAAGGGTCTTGCTTGCAGATCCACTCTGTAAGCCTATGTCTTTTTATTGGGGAGTTGATTCCATTGATGTTGATTGATATTAGTGACCTGGGGTTGTTATTTCCCATTAGTTTGGTATAGGTGGTGGTCCTGTGCCTCTTTTGGTTTAGTTGCTGATGGGTTTTCTATTCCCTTTGTTTTCTTGGGTGGAGTTTTCTTCTCTGGGTGGGATTTTCCTTCTAGGATTTTCTGTAGGGCTGGGTTTGTGGGGAGATATTGTTTAAATTTGATTTTGTCATGGAATATCTTGTTTTCTCCATCTATGTTGATAGAGAGTTTTGCTGGGTAAAGTAGTCTGGCTGGGCACCTATGATCTCTCAGGACTTGTAGTATATCTGACCAGGCCCTTCTAGCTTTTAACGTTTCTGAGGAGAAGTCAGGTGTAATTCTGATGGGTCTGCCATTGTATGTGACTTGACCTTTTTCTCTTACAGCTTTTAATATTCTTTCTTTGTTCTGTACATTTGGTGTTTCAATTATTATGTGGCGAGAGGAGTTTCTTTTCTGGTCTAATCTGTTTGGTGTTCTGTAAGCCTCTTGGATTTTTATTTGCATCTTCTTTTTTCAGGTTTGGGAAGTTTTCCTCTATGATTTTGTTGAAGATATTTCCTGGACCTTGGAGTCGGGAGTCCTCTCTTTCCTCTATACCTATAATTCTTCGGTTCCATCTTTCATTGAGTCCTTGATTTCTTGGATGTTGTGGGTGAGAGATTTTTTAGCCTTCTCATTTTCTTTGGATGTTGTACTGATTTCTTCCACTGAATCTTCCATGCCTGAGATCCTGTCTTCCATCTCT
This sequence comes from Lophiomys imhausi, assembly GCA_907164525.1. Classification (NCBI taxonomy): domain Eukaryota; kingdom Metazoa; phylum Chordata; class Mammalia; order Rodentia; family Muridae; genus Lophiomys; species Lophiomys imhausi. The sequence continues at coordinate 1,583,061 of CAJQZJ010031868.1, forward strand.
TGCATCCTATTGTTGATACTCACATCCGTAGTTCCTGTTCTCTTCCCTTGGTTCTCCACTTCCTCTTTTAACTCTGACTGTGTTTTCTTTATTGTTTCTATTTCTATTTTCATGTCTTGTATGGTTTTTTCGTTTTGTACATTTCCTTCTCCACCTTGCTTGTTTTTGTATGAAAATCTTTCCTTGCTTTTTCCTTTTCCTGTTCAAGCTCTGTCACCTTGGGTTGGAGCTCTTTAATGGTGTTGTTCCTTGTTTTGACTTGTAGAATTGTGGCTTCTTTGAATTCCTTCATAGATTTAAGTTCTTCTTGCAGGGACTCTATCACTTTCCATAATGCAGAATTGTCAATGTTCTCATGTGTTTCTGTTGGTGTGTGGTCATCTGAATTGGATGAGCTAGGATAATTCTGCTTTGTTGGAGTCATATTTCCTTGATTTCTTTTTTTTTTTTTTGACCTTTGGCCATTGGATGCGTTTAGCTGTCTGTTTTCTGTGCTTGGAACCACAGTGGATGATTTGGTGCAGGAGACGAGTTACTTGGCTATCTGTTGTTGCTTACAGGGGGATTTCAGGGTCTCTGTGGTTTTAATCGCCTGAGGCACTGTGAGGTGGTGCAGCCTATTCCCAGGTTGTGAGTAATGGACCAGGATTGTTTCACTGCTCCCAATTCAGACTTCTCTATGTTGAACTCTGAGTTATCAGCCTGTAATGGTTCTGATGGTATGGACCTGTTTGCCCAGGCACAGATTCTGTGGGCTTTGTTTGTCGTCACGGAAGCTGACAGGGTCTGGCTCCACACCTAATATGTCTGGATTTTCCAGAATACAGCTATGGTCCCGATTTCTGGTTTCTCGCTAGGCTTTTCACCACAGGGCTGGCCTCTGTGCCTGATACCCTTCCTGTCTGCACCGCCGCGGGTCCCTCTCCCTGGCTGCTAGGCTGTGGGTACCCCAAGCCCCTGATCTTCCGGCCGTCTGAGTGGTCCTCTTGCCCCAGCAGCTCAGCCGTGGGTGCACGGATCACTGGCCCCACCCACGCCTGTCTCTCTCCCCAGTTGACCTGCCGTGGGTTTGCGGGGATTTGGCCCTGCCAGCCAGACTCCCTCCCCAGCTGCGCTGTCTTAAGTGCACGGGATTCGGCCCCTCCTGCCCACCTTTGTGTTCCTGTCTTCCTGTGCTCTCTTGGAACCTCCCGCCCTCCGCTTCATGAGCAGCTGCGGACTACCCGCTGAGCCCCCTGTTTGTTCCTTGCTAAGCCTTCCACTATCTCGCAAAGTTTTTTAAGTGGGTATAAGTTCTACCTGAGGTGTGGGGAGCCCAATAGGCCAGCGATCTATGGTCAAGTGGACCCTGATTCTGCCTGCTTTAAGTTGGAATAGATCTTACCAGGCGCCTCTCCAAATGTGAGTTCCCAAATCCCGGGTTTAGTGGCTTTCCCGGGTTTAATGGCTTCCGTGTCTGCGAGAGATGGGGAGAGAGCCTTGCCATGGGACTTTTAACAGTCCCTTGGGAGCTGTGAGTGTTCCCAGGGGGGGTCTAGCCCCTCCGGTTTTTGCACAGTTCCCAATAACTCTGTGTTTTTTATGGCTCTTTTATCCCCCCTGCGTTCAAAATGCATCAGTGTAGGTCGCCGCCATCTTTGGGAGGGCCTTCCTTGATGTTTTCTATATTTGTGTTGTCTGTCCTTTGTATGTATGAAAATTATGGGATTGGTACATCTTTTAAATCTATCTTAATGTATACATTATGATCTACAAGATAGATTTACTCTGTAAATATCTACCTGCCTTAGGGGCTAGACTTGCAGTCCTCTGTCCCTATTTAAGTTGTTCAAAGTATACCCTGAGACCTAAACCTAAAAGCAATGTAATGATGAAAACATATGTGGAATTCAACGTGTGTTCTAGGCTGTCTCCTCTTTGAGCATTAGCCAGAGCTGAATGCATGCTATCATTAAAGAGATTTTTCTTTATTAAAAAAAAATCAGGGTGAAAATCAATAAATTAGAAGCAAAGAGAACAATACAAGGAATTGTTGAAACCAAGAACTGATTCTTTGATAAAAATCAACAAGATAGACAAACCCTTAGCCAAACTAACTAAGAGACAATATCCAAATTAACAAAATCAGAAATGGAAAAGGGAACACAACAACAGACACCAAGAAAATCTGAAGAATCATGAGGTCTTACTTCAAAAGGCTATACTCCACAAAATCTAAATGAAATTGATGATTTCCTTCATAGATTCCACTTACCAAAGTTAAATCAGGATCAGGCAAGCAATTTAAACAGTCCTATTACCCTTAAAGAAATAAAAGCAGTCATCAAAAGTCTCCCAACTAAAAAAAAAAAAAAAAAATCAACCCAGAATTCAGATGGTTTTAGTGCAGAATTCTACAAGACTTTCAAAGAAGAGCTAATACCAATACTCCTCAAACTATTACACAAAGTAGAGACATAAGGAGCATTAACAAACTCATTCTATGAAGCCACTGTCACCCTGATACCTAAGCCACACTAAGACTCAACAAAGAAAGAGAACTTAAGACCAATCTCCCTGATGAACATTGGTGCAAAAATACTCAATAAATACTTGCAAACAGAATCCAAGAACACATCAAAAATATCATCCACCATAACCATGTAGGCTTCATCCCAGAGACTCAGGGATGGTTCAACATATGAAAATCCATCAATATAACCCACCATATAAAAAAACTGAAATGAAAAACCACATGATAATCTCATTAGATATTGAAAAAGCCTTTGACAAAATCCCCCACCACTTTATGATAAAAGTCTTTCATGGTCCATACCTAAACATAATAAAGGCAATATATAGCAACCTGATAGCCAATGTCAAATTAAATGGAGAGAAACTTGAAGCAATTCCACTAAAATCAGAGATAAGACAAGGCTGTCCACTGTCTCCATATCCATTCAATATAGTATTTGAAGTTCCATCTACAACAATAAGACAACTAAAGGAGATCAAGTGGATACAAATTGGAAAGGAAGAAGTCAACGTATCCCTATTTACAGATGATATGATATTAAACATAAGTGACCCCCAAAATTCTCCCAGAGGACTCCTATAGCAAATAAAAACCTTCAACAAAGTGGCTGGATGCAAAATTAACTTAAAAAATCAGTACCCCCCCTTTACACAAAAGACAAATTTGCTGAGAAAAAAATAGGGAAACAACCCCCTTCACAATAGCCACAAATAACATAAAATATCTTGGTATAACACTAACCAAGCAAGTGAAAGATCTGTATGACAAAAACTTCAAGACTCTAAAGAAAGAAACTGAAGAAGATATCAAAAGATGGAAAGATCTCACATGCTCATCGATCAGTAGGATTAACATAGTAAAAATGGCCATCTTACCAAAAGCAATCTACAGATTCAATGCAATTCCCATCACAATTCCAACACCATTCTTTACAGACCTTGGAAGAACAATTCTCAACTTCATATGGAAAAGTAAAAAACCTAGGATAGCAAAAACATTCCTGTACAATAAAAGAATTTCTGGAGGTATCACCATCTATGACTTCAAGTTGTACTACAGAGCAATAGTAATAAAAAAACACATGGTATTGGCATAAAAACAGACAGGTTGGTTGATGGAATTGAATCTAAGACCCAGAAATAAACCCACAGATAATGGACACTTGGTTTTTGACAAAGAAGCCAAAATCATACAAGGGAAGAAAGAAAGCATCTTCAACAAATAGTGCTGGTGTAACTGAATGTCTGCATGTAGAAAAATACAAATAGATGCATATTTATTACTCTGCACAAAACTCAAGTTGATGTGGATAAAAGACTTCAACATAAAACCAAATACACTAATTTTAGTAGAAGAGAAAGTGGGGAAAGGCTTTGATTTCATTGGTATAGGAGACAACTTTTTGAACAGACTACCAACAGCTCAGGCACTGTAATCAACAATTAATACATGGGACCTTATGAAACTTAAAAGCTTCTGTAAGGCAAAGGACACTGTCAATAGAACAAAACGACAGTCCACAGGTTTGGAAAAGATCTTCATCAATCCCACATATGACAGAGGGTTAATATCTAAAATATGTAAAGAATTCAAGAAGTTAAACACCAACAAACCTAATAATTCAATAAAAAATGGGTACAGAGCTAAACTGAGAATTCACAAAGGAGGAATCTCTAATGGCCTAGAAGCACTTAAAGAAATGCCTAACATCCTTAGTCATCAGGGAAATGCAAATCAAAATGGCTCTGAGATTCCATATTACACCCATCAGAACGGCTAAGATCAAAAACTCAAGTAACAACACATGCTGGCGAGGATGTGGAGAAAGGGGAACACTCTTCCATTGCTGGTGGGAGTACAAACTGGTACAACCACTTTGGAAATCAATCTGTTGGTGTCTCAGAAAATTGGGAATAATTCTACCTCAAGACCCAGCTATACCACTCCTGGGCATATATCCAAATGAAGCTCCACCAAACCATGAGGACATTGATTCAACTATGTTCATAGAAGCTTTATTCATAATAGCCAGAAACTAGAAGCAACTCAGATGTCCCTTAACCAAAGAATGGATAAAGTAACTGTGGCACATTTACACAATGGAATGCTACTCAGCTATCAAAAACAAGGAAATCATGCAATTTCCAGGCAAATGGATGGAACTAGAAAATATAATCCTGAATGAGGCAACCCACACCCAGAAAGATACACATGGTATGTACTCATAACCATTCTACAATCCAAAGACCCACAAAAGGTACATAACAAGGACGGCCCAAGGGAGGTTGCTTGAATATCACTCAGCAGGGAAATAGAGTAGACATCAGAAGTGGATGAAGAGAGGGAACTGAGTGGGAGAGGGTGTAGGAAGGGGAAGGAGGGTGAGTATCAGGTGTGGTGAGAGAGGGGGTGAGAGGTGAGATGGCTGGGAGAGAGAAGAGAAGCTGATGAAGGAGGACATCTCTGGAACAAATGGAAGACCTGTAAAGGGTATGCTCCTGGGAAGATATGGGGGTGACTCTAGACAGGGAAGGACATGAACATGGAAGCAGCCACCTCTCAGCCTGGCAGGACTTCCAGTGGAGGGAGGGGGATCACTCCCAAAATCTTAGACCCATACTTCACCTTACCTACAAGATGTACAGGGATAAAGATAGAGCAGTGTTTAAGAGAATGGTCAACCAATGACTAGCACAACTTGGGACCCACCCCATGGGAGAGACTCAACCTCTGACACTGTTGATAATGCTCTGCTATGTTTTCAGACAGGAACCTAGTATAACTGCCATCTGAGAGGCTTCATACAGCAGATAATGGAAACTGATGCAGAGACCCACAGTCAAACATTAGGCAGAACTCAGGGAGGCTTGTAGAAGAGTTAGGGGAAGGTTTGTGGGAGCTGGAGGGACCAAAGACATCACAAGATGACTGACAGAGCCAATTAATCTGAGCCCATGGGGGTTTACACAGACTGAACCACCTACCAAAGAGTGTGTATGGACTAGACCTAGGTCCTTTAAACATATGAAGCTGATGGGTTGCTTGGTCTTCAGGTGGGTCCTCTAGCAATTGGAGCAGGGACTGTCTCTGACATAGACTCTGTTGTCTGCCTTAGTATCCCTTTCCCCTAGCAGGGCTGCCTTTCCTGGCCTCCGTGGAAGAGATGGCACTTAGTCTTGATACAACTTGATGTGTCAGGGTGAGTTGGTACCTGGGAAGGGGGAAGGAGAGTGGTTTGGGGGATGTGGATGGGAGGCTGGGGCTGTGAGGAGAGGAGGGGGTGGGGCTACAATTGGGATGTAAAATGAACAAATAAATTAATGAAAAACGATACTACAATATATTATCATCCATTCAATTTGGAGACAAACATGGATGAGATTTACAGCTTAGAAATATGGTAAGATTTCTGATGGAAGCATTTGAAAAAAAATGTCCTTGCCTGGCCCCATGCCAGATTTTTATAAGTCTACTAGAACTTGTGTGCTGAAGTAGCAAATCCAGCCCTGGGATGGAGAGTCCAGCATTTTCACCTGGGGCTTCCTTCACTTTACATCATCTTTGCCATAGCATTACAGGCTTTGTTATTTATTTGGAAGTCCTATATCTGCAGAAGAAAATCCCCGTTTCTGTAGCATTTTGGACACTCTAGTGACCCTCACAGTAGAAAACAATTCATTTTACAATGCCTTTGCTGCAGTGGACACTGATAATATGTGAGTTTGTGTCTACCAGGTATGTTCCTTGCTTTGAGACTAACTTGTGACAGCAGGGGAGTGGAGATGAGAGGTGTCGCTTGTAAGAAAACCTCACTAAATATCTTCTCAATCTTTCTGATGGTTTTATTTTTACACCACAGGTTCCCAGGCATAGGAATGATGCTGAAGGAGACTTAATTAAAGAAAGTTAAATTGGTAAATGGTCTTACAATTTGAAATCCACTAGCAAACCGCATACCCATCTAAGGCTCCTTTATCTTCCATCCAAGTTTCCATTGTTTGCTTGCCCATCCCGAGGGACAGGTTCATCATATCAAATTAAAGGAAGCAGCGATCACCGGGAACCTGCACCAGGACTTCCCATTGCTTCCTTGTCTGTCTTTACAGAGCATCTGCAGGCCTTTCCCCACACACCTCTGAGCTGGCAGTAATGTTATATCATAACTAGAAGAAGTGGGCCATGTTAATCTTGTTGTCATTTGCCCTCATTGACAGGAAACTGGCAAGTCCCTCTCAGCAGAAGCTTTTTTCTATGTCATGAGTCTTTCTGGTCCTTTTCATCATCTAAGAAGTGTCTGATATATATATATGGACACATAAACTGTATTTTCATTGTATGCAATGCTTTTGATTGATCTTTTACAATTCTCCTGTTTCTAGAAACCAGAGCCACAAAAATTAACTGGACTTTTACCTTGTTCCTGAGGAAATATAATTCACTGTTACTTCCTCTGGAGCCTTTGGCTGCTTACCTAAGGATTTTTTCTCACACAGCTGAATCCCTTGTAAACATTTCCCTACTTCATACTTCTCCTGAAGTCTATAGTATTTACTCTCTGTTGAGTTAGGTTCACAGTGACTATGTAGCCAAGATAAGTTAGTGTTCAAGAACAGAGCTTGTGCCAATTCTCCAACCTACTGACTATAGAACAAACAAGAAAACAATCCAGGAATCCTGTCTTACATTTTCAATGTCTAACCTTTGCTCTATCATGAATAACCTGCTTTATCTTTCCTGAATTTCATCAGCCTAAGGCCAGTCATAGTAACTGAGTTTTTCTTTTATGTCGTAGGACATACATCCTGGCATGTGGTGTGGTAGCAATGATACCACCAGTGTGAATCACAGAGAATGGTGTTCCTTGCTGTTTCCCAATATCTAGAGCAGGACTCAGGACTTAATTTCTATCAGTAATACTAGATACATGAATAGTAAGACAATCTAAGAGAACTGCAAATTTGAAAAAAAAAATGGAAGTTAAGGTAAATGCAATAAAGTAACTTGGATTCCCTTGTTTAAAAGAAAAAGAAAAGAATTAAAATGAATTTAGCAAACTTTTAATTTAAAACATTTCAAAGACTTAATTAAAGATGTCAAGTTTCATTTACTTTTCTACCTTGAGACACCATGGCCAGGAAACTTATAGAAGAAAAGGTTTATTAGGGCTTACAGTCTAAGAATGTGAGTCCATGACCCTCATAGTGGGAAACATGGTGGCAGTCTGGCAGGCATGGTGCTGGAGTGGTAGCTGAGAACTCATGTCTTCAGACACAACCACCAGATAGTGGCAAGGAGCAACTAGGAATGGTTCAGACTTTTGAACCCTCAAAGCCCACCCCTAGTGGCACACCTCCTCCAACAAGACCACACTTCTTACTCCTTCCCAAACACTTCTACCAATTGGTAACCCAGTATTCAAATATATGAGCCTTTGGGGGCCATTCTCATTCAAACCACCACAGAATGTGACAGTATAAACGGTCATTATCTTGTTGCTAGTGGTGTTCCCTTACCCCACTATCATCAGCATATAACTGATAGAAGGCTTGACCAAAAGATAGGTTTCTGTGCTACCTTGATTTTTATCCACATATTATTTCAGAGTGCACGAGCACCCCTCCTGACTTACTACTAGGATCATGATAAGAATGTTCCTGTTATTGTCAATGTGAAATGTCCTCCACAGACTCATACATTTAGTTAGACACTTGGTCCCCACACTTGGTCCCCAGATGGTAATGCTGCTTTGGGAATTGTGGAACCTGTAGGAGGGGCTGCCTAGCTGGAGGAAGAGGGTCACTCTGAGGGCAGGGCCTGAGATTATAGCCTAGTTCTTCTTTGGCAGTTATGCCTCAAGATCTCTACTTCCTGTCTTCCAAGATGTAACACATAGACTCCTACCCCATGGAACTCTACTACTGTACCTTCCCCACCATGATAAACTTATATCCCCTGAAACCATGAACCAAAATATATCCTTCCTTCTTTAAATTGCTTCTTTCAGGCATCCTGTCATGGTGATGTGAAAAATAACTATTACAATTATTATTTTAAAGTGTTTGCTTGAATGTATGTATGTGTATCAAAGACATGCTAGGTGCCAGTGGAGGCCAGAAGAGGGCTTTGGATCCCCTGGAAATGAAGTTAAAGATGTTTGTGGGCATGTGGGTTCTGAGAATTGAACACGAGTCTTCTGCAAGAGCAACAAGTGTTAACTGCTGAATCAAGTCTCCAGTCCCAAATAATATAATTCTTAATAAGAAGTCCTAAAAGGGAGAGAGAGTGTCTTAGATATTCTCAGCCTAGAGAGTTGGCTAAGGGGTTAAGAGTCCTTGCTGTTCTGACAAAGGACTCAGTTTATTTCTAGGATCCTTGTGGTGGTTCACAGACTTTTGTAACTCCAGTTCCAGGGGATCTAATGCTCTCTTTTGGTCTCCATGGATACAAAGTGTATCCATGGTTTACCTGTAGGCAGACACACACATAAAGTAAATAAATCTTTAAAAAAAATTTAAGAAAATTAGATATTCTTGGGGCTGGAGGGATTGTTCAGTGGTTAAGAGCACTTCTGCTAGCTGCTCTTCCAGAGGTCCTGAGTTCAATTCCCAGCAACCACATGGTGGCTCACAACCATCTATAATGAGATCTGATGCCCTTTTCTGGCATGCAGGTGTGCAGGCAGGCAGAATGCTGTATACATAATAAATAAATAAATCTTTTTTTTTTTTTTTTTAGGAAATTAGATATTCTCTAAGCAGACATTCACAGGAACTGGGAGAGCATTGTGGTTAAGATTTAAGTAAGGATCGCTCTAGCTCAGCATCAAAAAAGAACAACTACCTTCAACACAGGATATCCTTCTAAAAATTCACGGGTTTTACCTGTGGGGCAGCCCTAGCACAGGACTTGCTGTGAGAAGTGGTAATAAGAACAAGATAGAAAATGTCATGTGGAAGAGTCAACTGGAAAGTCAATGGAGCATGAGAGGTAAGGGTTAGACACCACAAAGTTAGCAGGATCCTCTCTACAATAGATATTGTCCTCATCTTGAACCACCTTTTTGAAAAAGAAAGCACTGTATGGCATCCAGCAGAGCAGATTTTAAGTTGAAGAATTATGTGCTTAAGTATAAAGTCAATGGATAGAAAGTCTTCAGTTACAAGTCTATTTTGCATTTGCATATCTATCTTTGGAATCATTAATTGTTTCCTTAAAGTTTAAAGAAACACACATACATGGAAATAAATCAAACTGTAAATAATATAAGCAATCTGAAATTTTTTTCTGAATGATTTAGCTGTCATTAACAGTCTGGAACAAAGTAAGTATACAAGTTCTGTCTTTCAAGACAGAGAATTGTTACTTCTTCAAAGATAAAGAAGCTTTAAATTCAATAGACTGTTATGGATTTGACCAGATCAGTGGGAATGGTCCTTTGCTACGAGGAAGTCTAGCCTGACTTTCTATGGAGGATTAGAACCAAGTCTGTATACTGATCTGTATACTGAACTGTATACTGATCTGTATACTGAACTGTATACTGATCTGTATACTGAGCATTCGCTGTAAAAATCATGCACGTTTCCACTGCTTTGAAGGAGCTTATGTCTGTGCACCTCCCTCTGCCTGCTTTTTCCATAGCATGCTCCTTCTCCCAACAGACTACTTGCTTACTGTTGTCTGTCAGTCTTAACCAGAACATCAGCACCGTGAAGGGTTTAACACTGTTGGCGCTTTTGTTTACTCACTTATCTCAGCTTTCTAGAGCAATGCCTGGGAGGTTGAATTGAAAGATGCAGTCCCAAATACACAGGCACACAAGCATTGGTGAGTACACACACAGTCGGAGTGTCCCTTCTCTCTTGCATATAGACATAGTGCTGGGCCATATCAGACACCGTAGGAAATGGTAAGGATCTCCTACCTTTGCTTTGAGGACCTCACTCCAGTTTAATATCCCACAAAGGTACGTATATCAAAAGCTAAGCTCCTGGCTCACGGCATCATTGGGAGGCATTGGAAACTTTAAGATGAGGAATCTAGCAAAAGAGAAGTTGGCTCTTTGGGGATATGCCTGAAAGGAGATGATGAAACGTCAGTCTCTTCCTCTTTTTACTTTCCAGCAAGCACAGTATAACATCCAGAAACCTAGACTGGGTGGGCCACGCACTGATGGAGATGCACCCCTCCCAGCAGGAAAGCTTGAAGCATCTATTTTACACATCTGCATTGGGGCAGGTTGATTGTACACAGCTGAACAAGGAGGAAGCCGGCTTAGCTCATCTCAATGCAGGGTCTTTTATAGGGAAACATCCTAGTGGAGGAAACTGTGGTTGATCCTCTCTGCACACACAATCAACATCCACACAGACCAGGGGAAGGCTTTGCATTCCCACCAGCCTGCAGCACTGGGGTGCTTGATTCAGCCACGCTCATGTCAATAATACACATCCACTCAGGACTTCATCTGCTCCCCACTCTCACCACAGGTCCAAGAGCAACTGACTAACCAACCATGGAATAAAAACTCAGATACTGTGATTTTCCTCAGGTATTTTGTTACAGTGGCTGAGAGCTAGCTTATACAGACACTAAAACATCAATATGTGTCTACCCTATCAAGTAGGAAAAATGTATTTCTTTATATAGTCCAAGGGTCTGGACATTTATCTGTTCATCCCCCAAGTTTATATTGTATTCTTGCCTGCAAATGTTTTTTTCCCAAATTTTGTTGGCAAATTGCCTTAGCTAGATGTAATAATCAGAGGAAGAAAGGAAAGGAGAAGTTAGAGGATACTTCCTTTTCTTTGCTTTCTGTGTGTAATGTGCAACTCAGAATTGGCATTGTCTTTTTTGTGATCACAAATAATGCCCACAGAGCTTATACCATGGTCCCAGCTTCCATCCAGCTCTCATCTTATTAAAAGCTGTAGCCCCAAGGTAAGTAAAACCCCCTCTTGAATTGTTATTTGCTTCTTGTTATGATGTTAAATCAGTCTGAATCCAAATCCATAACTAAACTATGAAAGTCCCATGTTTTTTCCCTTAATCCAAATTGACATGGAAAATATATTACCTCCTTTGTGACTGATATGCCTTGTACAACATCTGATGCTCAGAGGCATAAGAATGGGATTTTTTTCAGTTATTAGAATTAGAATTAGAGACATGCACACTTAACAAAGAGAAGAACTTATATACCCTGCTTCACTTATGAACATGTCCATGTGATGTGAAAATGCTTTCAGACATTTTCCAAGTCTCATATTTAATTATAGTTAAGCCAGCAAAGGAATTGCAGCTCTATCAGAAGTTTATTTTGTAACGCTAACATGTAGCTCCACCAGATACAGTATCCATCCTTACAGTATGCTGAAGCCAAATATCCCATTAAATTAAGTCAATTAAATTAAATTCAAGCCCTCAGTTATGCAGAAAAATAAGCAGCCTGCTCAGTGTCACTTGGAATTACATTATCTTTAAGAAGGCTGTAATAGACTAATATTAAACAGTGCTGATCTCTGTATGCAGAAATCTGAACACGATAGAAGAGGCAATGGTGAAATCTCATTAGAAAATAAAACACTATTTTCACACAACACACATACACGCATATTTTACCATTAACAATGTCCTCTCTGTGGAGTCTACTTATAATTAAATAATACACAAACAGCACTTCTGTGGGTACCTAATGAGACATTTGACTACCCTTTGTACCAAGAAGCAGAATAAGCAGGCAGAAAGATTTGTCAAGTTTATAAAATTGTCCCAGGGCAGTGGGCTCATCTCCAAATGTGGACATGGTATTTGTGGTTTTCTCAGATGGCTTGAGAAAGACAACTAATGATAGGACAGCATATCTAGTACAAATTTCCACAGACTAAAAGTCTAATGTTATCTTTGTCCTCCAAAGACCAAACTAGTAGAATAGATGACCCATACCCACATAATTATCTCAACTCCATGAGTACAGACAAAAGTATTCCTATTTCTATATAGAAATTGTGATCTTAAAGAAAATCTACTGTACGTTATCAGACCTCTGTGCACACTCAGAAATGCAAGTCACATTCCCTAGTGCAATCCCTATAGCACAGTGATTGGTAATTTTGTAAGAGATGCTACCAAGAGAAGAAATTGTAGAATTACCTCTTCTGAAAGAATATTGAAACCCTCTGTCTGTGAGGAATTTTTATTTACTCCCAGGGTAGTTGTGCAAGCAGTGTGACCGACCATGTCCACACTTGCCTTGTGCTTTTCAATCCTCAAGACGTGGTCTCGTTGTGTGCTCAGTTATATCATGACTCAGACTGTCTCAGAATATAGAATCTGTTCACCCTCATGGAATGACCATCTTCTCTGAAGCATTTGACGCATTTCCAACATTCTGGTATTCTGAATCAACAAGTTACATGGATACATAACGGGATTCATGTGTAATTAGCCAGGAAAAAAAAAGCTTATGTTGACCAACAGTCTTCTAAGATATTGCCCATATACATAAGAAAATCCACTTTAATACACTACATGGTGAAGACAAGGGACAAAGCTGAGAATAGGTGAAGGCAAGGCATTTAACACATTTTCAAACACTAATAATTATTTACTAGACGTACCTCTAAGGCAGCGGTTCTCACCCTTCCTAATGCTGAAACCCTTTAGTACAGTTCCTCATGTTGGGGAGACTGCAGCTGAGCTTAGCCATTATCCACTGGAGGTGGTGAGAGTCATGAAGCCAGCAGAGCAGCTGCTTAACACCGTTCCAGGAAAGCTGAGCACAGTGCTACATCACTGGAAACTTTCTGGATGATGATTCAATTTATGTCTTTTCCTGAGAAAATTTATGTCTGAGTCTTTTTAGGAAAATCTTAAAATTAATGTTATCTGGCCACTATTTGGAAGTCTTCCTTATGCCCAGGAGATCATTAAGCACAGATAAACACAAAGCTAGATGAGGCCATGACTCCAGGAATCTCTTGAGGTATGTGCCCCTGAGCTGACTCAAACTGTATAATTGGTGGAGAGCAAACAGAGACAATTGACAAATCCTGATTGGCCAGGACACTGGGTTCCAGATTCAAGGTCTCTTTTATTATAGGCTTAGAGGTTTCTAAAAATGTAGTTTAAAGATATAGTATCATCCAGGGTAATTCCTAAAGGAATAACCCAGTAAATAAGATAAATTGACTAAAATAAACTTTTCCTACTTTACAGCATAGGTAATGAAACATATAGTAAAATAATTTAGGTATTCATAATTTACTATTCATAAAAAGACCAGTTTAGATATTTTCTGTTTGTCTGGACTGCTCTCAAACAGCAAACACTGCCAGCCTAAAAGAAGACTGTCATATATTAAATGTGTTTTCTTTGGAGGAATCATTCTTCAGATTCCTTAAAATGGAGTTATAGGGCTAATAATAATAATAATAACAAAATCTGTTCTGTTTGTATTTTCTAATTGTAACTGAACTTGTAACCCTGTACATGTTATAAAAAATCAGATAATATGTTCTACTTGGATATTCACTAGTCTATCTTGGTCCTGTGAATCTGTATAAATAATGCATCTGGCTGCTGATCAGTCAGAGCTGCAAAAACAATCTAGTTGCTAGTCAGAGCTGCAAGATTCCCCTGACCATTAGGCCTAGCTCACTCCTTCCTTTTTCAGACTCCTTATGTCCTCTGTGGCAGCCTTGCCAGCAAAGACCCCCACCCCAACACACACACACACACATTCTCCTCTCTGTGCAGGGGAAGCCTCCCCTCCCCCTCAAATCATAAAATTGTTTTGCTGCTACTCCATAACTATGATTTTTTTACTGTTATGAATCATAATTTAAGTATCTGATAGGCAGAATATCTGATATGTGACCCCCAGAGGGGTCATAATCTACAAATTGAGAACTGCTGCTAGAGGGAAGGGAGTCCCAAGATACGGTAGACCTTTAGCCTTCTGAAGATTTAGGGCTTGCAAATTTAGGAGAAACGCCGAATTACTCAGCAAAATAGAGGAAACCAAACCATACTTGAGAACTGTAGAATGGAGAACACCCTTCTGCTGAATAGCTAAAATGAGACTTTGAGGAAGAAAGGTGAAGAGATGTTGTGGGAAACTATACCTTGTTACGCTACCAGAGTTTCAGTAAACAAAATGTTGCTTAATTATTGTCTTGTTGTTAGCAGTTTGGGGAAAAAGAAGAAATAGTAAAAAGAAGAAATAGTTTACATCTAGAGAGTGCAGAAATCTAGAATGATCACATGGTGGTAAAGATATCTATATGTTCACCTGCTGCCATGTTTTGATAGCAGTTCCTCAATACTTTTCATGGGGGAAAAAAAGAAGTGTCAAATAAACCATAATTTGCCTTAAGGGTCCACTCAAAACCTATTAAGATGGAACATTAGCTCCAAATTCCAATAATATCCTTGAACCACAGTTTTTTGTGATTTCCACGTACAAACACAGACAAAAATCCAATATGCCTCTGGTAATTCTTTTTGCTAGTTTGTTTTGCAGGCCCACAAATACTACACCTATAATTTCAAGGTAGAGGGTAAGTTTTCTTTTGGACAAGCTTCACTAAGACAAGAAAGAAAAATTTAACCTCGGTTATTGCTGGTATTGACACTAAAACATAGCTTTCACTCCAAAGTGATAAGAAATCATTTATAGCATGAGCCAAACATGAGTAACCAAAGATCTGGAACACAGATTCAGTTTGCCCTGAGTAACATGCTCCACTGTGGAAGAAGGCACATGAACTTTTACTCACAAATACATTGGGGAGAAACTAGGTAACTGGGCTACAGAAAGTTGGGTGAATCTGTCCTATAGGTTTTCCAGATGTTGTGCAGTCTTAGCCTTTGGGTTGATGGAGGTGAGAGGTCTGCTAAGCTTAGCAATACATTCCAGGAGCATTCCCTAATTGTCACAGGAATGTGAGGACAGATGCAGAGGTTGAAAGTAAATGACAAGGGTAGATAGCCTACGAAAATGTTGGCTTCATTCTGTATCCCATCTCCATACAGTCCCGACCCTGTACTCAGTCAAGGTGAGTCTGCAGGCTAACCTACACTGCAGTCCAGTGTAGATTGGCTTCTTCAAGGTCTTTAGGTTCACCCTGGATTGGGGGCGGGGTGGGAAGAGGCTGCTTTTCAGTCTCCAGCTATAATCCAGCAGTCTATTTCTGAAAGCATAGGAAAGTCAAGCTATGGTTCTGAGACACTATGCCCAGTCAACATTGTTGAGGTGTCCCCGTAGTGTGAGCAGACGGACAAGTTGTAGCTTAGGTACAGGCCCATGTAAGTGCTCAGATTCCTTAGATAGAGCTTCCTGTTCCTTCTTATGTCTCTTCATGGTGTAGGGAATGAGCTCATCTGCCTGCTGTCTCGGAAGCTGCCCTTCTTAAAGCACATTCATTTCTCTCCCATCACCCTAATATACTGCTCCCCATAAAGACCTCAGTCTTCCCAGACATAAACGCCAGAAAGAACCATTGCCGGTGGTAACAATTGCTTTCTGTGTCCACAGCACACTCCTCTACCCAGGCAAATCCTTCCTCTGGAAGAGAAAAAGACATATTGCACAAGAAAACGTGAAGGTATCTCAGCAAAACACCCAGACATGTATTTAACAGGACCCTGCAAGTATGACAGTGGTTGATTAATGTGTCAAAATGTCAAGTCTAAACAATAAGATCTTTAAAATGGGCCCTGTGGCCTTCTCAGGAGACAACTGTTTGAAGCACAGCGAGACTGAGAAAATATTGAGCTTGTGACTGTTGTTAGAGACACGCTTGTCGTCTTTTAATGCTTTTCCTCCCGTCAGTGGAACACACAGAGCTGTGCTTCTCACCATGACGACAGCACCCTCCAGGGCACCTTTGGGATCTTTGCTGCCTCCTAAAGCTGGATATGCCCACCTTCCCCGTTGAGTGGTTCCATGTCCCCACTCATCCCCTGCCTCCCTGGTGGGAGATGGGACGAGCCTGCCAGGACTCTGATCTCAAAGCTTTTCTGAGAAGTAAACATCTGGGGGAATCTTTCCCTGCCCCACCCCTCACCTTCCAGAAGAATGTCAGGAATAATTCTGGGTTAGCAAACCAAAGACAGCTGTGGTCTACCTGGCTTCTGCCAGAAGCAGCTGTGGCCTTTGCAAAAATAGCAGCAAGGGGGACAGGAGCCCTGGCACTGGGTGGACCTCACACTTGCCTCCTGCTGCTTGTTTACAGGCAACCCACCGAAGGGGAAATGAGGTCCCCAAGTACTGCAGGTTCCCCACCACTGGTCACAGGTTACCTGGGACATGACCTCCATAACTGGACACATTTATCTACTGTTTTGTTCCGTGTGGAACCTAAACTCTGGCATGCGGGCATGCAGTGGGATTATGGAATTATATATATATTATATATAATATATATATTCTACCATGCTCCATTTATGAAGTTTCTTGCATGCTGGGAAAATACTTCACCACCTGAGCCACATCCCCTGGTTCAGGTTCTGTTTTTTGTTTTGTTTTTAGGGCATTGTTGCTTAACGTTACTTTGCTCCAGTTGGCAACAACCCTTACTCTCTAGTCTCTAACTTCTGCTCACAGATTCTTCTCATATATAGACTGGGGATTAGAGAGACGAGGTTACCATGTCAGGTTCCACAGTGCTGAGCTGTGTATTTCATTATTCTAGCCTCAGATTGCTGATTTTATGTGCCCATTGGCATCCTTTTCATTTGTCTACCTCACTAAGAGCTCTTTAGATTTACCTGGGTTAGTGCTAGGTGGAAGAGGAGTATTAAAATGTCCTAACATAAAAAAGGATCTGAGTTATCCTCAGAAAACAGGATACTTGGGAAATTCTAGAAGTGGGCATCTCTAGGAGACCCAATAGCTTATAGCTGAAAGTAAAATGTAAGCTAGTCTCTATTATTTTGCAAAAAGTTTCTTTCTGTTTACAGACTAGCTCCATTTAAGCACCACTGTGTACACTGTGTGTGTGTGTGCATGCTAGTGGTGGCTATGGGGTAAACATGCTTTAATAGAGAGCAGGGGAAAGCCAAGAATAAGCACATTGTATAAAACAGAAGAGCTAGAGTGTTCTGTACTTTTGAAAAACATTGTGGCCAAACCAAATGTTCTGCCAGAGTCAACCTGGGTTAGCTCCCTGTCTTCTCAGTGGGAACAGGTTATATTTTCCCAGTTCCACTGGTCCTCGTGACCCAGCCTAAAGCAACATTTCTTAGGTAGCTCAGTAGCCTGGTCAGACCAACATCTTTGTTTGGGTTCTGAGTAAGGAAGAATAGATTCCAGTTCCTTTACAGATCTGTAACTTTTCCAGAGAAATCTTTAGTTCTCAAAGAAGAGCCTCCATTAACAGAAGATGGAAGCATATTTTCTTTGAAAATTAAATTGTAACATGTTAAAGCATTCTTCAGTGGGATGAGGATGTTGTTAGACCACACTATTAATAATGAACCATCTTTAACTGAATGTGAAGGCACTGTTCACACACAATCTCTCCTAACCTCCAGTGAAGGTCATGACAAAGTTAACAAATGCTACACTTCCTATGCAGAAACCAGAGATCAGAAATCAAACTAATTTGTCCACAAAGAACTTCTGGAAAGTGAACTTCCCTGGCACCACAGCCTTGACCATTCTTTTTGAAGCATTGTAAATCAGGCAAAGTTACCCAATGGTAGTTGGTATAAGATGACCAAGAAATAAACTGTGTGTTGCTGAGTTACACAACAGCCCTGGTCGTGATTCCAGATACCCAGACTATGCTTTGCTTCCCTGGCACTATGAAGCTGACCGACTGGGCACCACCTTCTCCACAAGGGGGAGGAGCACTATTCCTTAAAAATAGAATGAGATTTGGACTTAAATTCTATTTTAACCTTGGATTATTTGTTTATACCAATATACTAACAAGACAGTCCTTCCAGAGAGGATTTTTGAGTTAGGATGGGATTGGTTTCTTCATGTGAGATGCTCAGCACACAGACACACAGTAATCTCTTATATGCAGCAAAGCAGGATTTTTGTAAATCACCAGCCTAAAAAAAAAAAAAAAAGAGAAAAGTCTGTTCTGATGCACTTTCTTGTTTTCTTTTCATTTCTGAGATATCTGTCAGTTTTACATTTGCCCTGTTATTATTTTCGTTCAATTTCTTTTCCTGCAACTTATGGCAACATATATGCAATGCCTAGTTGATTTTTCTGGTTCTTTCTGAACTTAAAAATCAAAAGGAAAGAGTGTGCTCTATTTAGTAATGTTTCTTTCTTCCTTAAAAGCAGGAGTTGAAGTGTGGAGACCATTACCTCAGCGTGCTCAGACATTATTAAAAACAAATTACTCAGGTCAGTAAAGGGGAGCAGAAAAGGCTGGGGAGCCCTGAGAAGGAGTGAAAGAATGAGCCTCTTGTTGCCTCACACATGACATTATTTAGAAACAGTTTATTTTGCTAATGTGACCAGATGGCTCCCAGTCATATATAAAAACACCTGAAACCATACTGATTTACTTGACAAATGCCCTAAGACCAGTTAATCCAGACTGAAAGGTGTGTGTCCATTTGAGGGAGAACTTTGTTCAAGGGTTTCATTGTCTTCTGAAGGAAAATAGCCCTTGGTGTTGGTAAAATGCCAACATTAGATGGATGGGCAGTTGGTGGAGCTGAAAGTTATGGGACTGAATTTTCACTCTACCGCTTCCTGGAGAGATGGTATAAGCAAACTACATTGTTCCTTCATTTGGGAGGCAGGGGTCAAACTCAAGAGTCCTGATAGGATAAGAAAATGTTATGAAAGAATATGGAACAGAGCCAGAGACATAGTGAGGCAAACATAGGCAGCATATTAGCTGACTCAGGAGATGAAGGTGGAGCGTAAGATCTTAGCTTCAAGAGGACAGAGATCATAGCAGAATAAAAGAAAGTGTTAGACTTGAAGTACAGAAGAAACTAAACCGAGAAATGCCTCCAGGCAAATTTCACAGCTCTCTTGCTTCTTTTTAAATTTTATGTATTTATTATTTATTTTATTTATTTTCTGAGAGGGTTTTTTATTTATTCAGAGGGTGAAAGAGAGAGAATGAGAGAGCAAGAGAGAGAGAGAGAGAGAGAGAGAGAGAGAGTGTGTGTGTGTGTGTGTGTGTGTGTGTGTGTATACGCAACTTCTTCTCTCCTTACACCAGTCAGTTCAAGAGCTGGAACTCAGGTCCTCTGGTTTGGTAACAGTCCCTTTTACCCGCTGAGTTGGCTCACTGTCTTTGATTCTTATTTTCTTAATGCACAAAATATGTTCTCCCTTCAGGTTTTAGGTGACACTGTGTGTCACAAACATTCATATTCTGCTTTTTCATCCTTTTTTATCTCCAAATTTTATTATTATTATTAATTATTTCAGGTTCCATCTCCATCTCAGTGTCCTCTTTCCACCCCTCCCATTCCCGCCCTTCCACCCTCTCCCCCCCTAGCTTTTTCTTCCTTTTGATAAAAGTGCAACCATTGTTAAGCTTGTGTTTGTGTTTCCCCAAATTGCTAACTTCTGAGGGAAAGTGTAAACTTTTCAGCATGGTTTAGTGGAAGAATTATAGCTAGGCTCTGGAACTTTGATCTCCTCTGTGCAGAGACAATCAGCCACTCCACAGCAGAGTGACAGCCATGGTTGGCGTAATTATCTGTCTCTGGAGAGGTGTCTCCACCTTCTCTGGCCTCATTGCTTTTAAATTTAATGAGATGGGAAGAATTCTGCCACCGCTCTAATCCTAGAACTGCCTTCACTGGAACAGAGCTGGAGTCACAATTTCTAAACACTTGAGACACGGCAGAATTTCAAGGGCAAAGGGCCTGGCTCATTGCTGTGTCTCACTGTGTAGTCCAGCAGAGCCTCAAATACATTATCCTCCTCTCCTGTGTGGACATTATAAGGATGTGCCACCATCCCCAGCTATGAAAAGCAAATCTAAAACCCATTATATTTGAGTTCAGATTTTCCTTCCAGGCCAGGTAAATATTTGTAATTTTAGAACCTTAGAGAAGTGAGTTAGGTAGGAATTATCTAGTCTAAACTCTGTACTTCACAGCTCAGCAAACTAAGGTGTGTGCCTGGAGCCATGGTGCTAGAGAACCCGTAGGGTTTTAGTTGAGATTCCTTGCATTAGGCTACGTGGGTTAGTATTTCATAAACAAATTCTAGTGTTTTCCCCTGGTAATATACTAAGAGGAAAAGAATGCAGGGTTGCTGTCAAACAACTGTCAAATTTTCAGTTTTTTTATTCATAAAATAAAGGTCAATAAATTGTAAAAATTTAAGACTAGACATGTTAAATGGAGGGATCTTCTTCATATTTATACTATGGTATGAGAAAAATAAAGGGAATTACAAGATCCTGAGGTAAATGATCTGTTCTGAACACTTACTGTCCACCTTCTAGGTATGCAAGTATTTCATGAATACAGTTTTGATCTAAATGCACCTTCAAAGGCCCATAGGCTAAATGCTTAATTCGCAGCCTGTGGTGTTATTGGGAGGCAACACAACCTTTAAAAGTTAGAACACAGTATATTCCAGATGAGTACTTAAAGAGGAATTAGGGATTCCTATGTTCATTCCTATCCACCCTTTCCTAGTTGACATGACTGCACAGTCTTCCTTCACCACATGGTTCTACTCTCGTGACAAATGACACTGTCATAAGACCAGATCAACAGAACCAGTGGCTGTGAAACCCTCTGATACTGTGAGCCAAAATAAACTATTGCTCAATTAAGTTAATTTCCTTGGGATTTTGTCACTCCTACAGAACGTTAAGTAACACAGATAGTGCTGCATTGCTAAACACAGATAAATAAACTTGCATTGAGCTGCTGTGACTTTCAAAAGCCCTACTCAGCAATAGAAGGACTTCAAGCTTTCCTTTCATTTGCATGGCTTTTGTTGTTCTTGTTGCTTGTTGGTTTTGTTTTATTTTGTTTTTTGGTTTTTTTTTTTTTTTACAATCCGGTTTTCTGAACTCAGAACTAAGCATTCTAAGGATTTCAATAGTTGTCTTGTTTTGTCTGCCAGTACCTTCTTAGCCAGCACAAAGGAACAAATGGTTTACCTGTATTGTAAGCTTCAACACACAAGAGTTGTAGCTACTCCTGGAAAGACAGAGATGGTAGTCAGCCTTGGCTTTGATGTCCTCAGAATTTTGAGGCAAAAATGGAGGTGGAGAGGGGAGCTAAATATTCTAACAATAGTTGGAGACATAGGCTTAGCTCCCCTGTGGTAAATTACATAGCAAGAAGAGTCCACGTGCAGTCATGAGCCACATACCCTCATTTAACAAACTCTAGTTGTTACTCATGGGTCTTCAGTTTGGCTGTCTCACAGCTTGTATGTGTTCAGTCACAGTTCTTAGACAATTTCTTTAAGGTTTTTGGTTGCATTTTTTCCATTTCAGTTTGTTCGAACTATTAAGCCAGACCACATGTCTCGAATGGCCTGAGATGTGAAACATATGCTCGCAATCAGACCACAGAGGTAGACCCACAGAGCCAATGCAATTTTTATTTTTAGCAGAGACTTTAGATGACTGCTCAACATGTTTTTTTTTTTTTTTTAAGTGATTGTCTTTCATCCTGTATGTCAGGCTGTCACAAGACATACTAAAGTAGAGCGCCAAGTTTTTCCCTTCCTTCATTCCAGGAGAATGACATTTCGGAGAATTAGAGGGTCAAAAGAGGTCACAGGAATAAAGCAGAGTTTAAAGAGAAACATACTTTCTCCTTTAGTCAGTAGCAAAATGAAGAGGAATAATCATCAACTTCCTTTGGGCCCCTCTAAATACTGTAGAGTAGCAGCTATATAACCTGTCAACTATATATGGTGGTTCATAAAAAAAGTTCCTTTGTTTTCTACAAGATTGCAAGTCTCCCCCATTATTTCATATCAGACTTTTTGGGACTATGAAAATTATCCAGTAAGGAAGCAGATTCCAGCTTAGTTCCAGCTAGCTTTCTCTGTATTGTGCTCCCAAGGTGTGTTGTGTCTTCAGAAATAGGGGCTTATAATTCATGAACTTTATTTCTTTCTTTACTGACTGTGAAGTCACTTCCCTATTCCTTCAGAAATCCTGTTCTGGATTTCTGATTCTGGAACAATTCGACTTCCTCTTTCTGTTGAATAACAAAATCTGGAAGGGAACAGTATTGTGGAAGAACTCTGTGCTGCACTCCATATTCAACCTCTTTCATTGGAATTTCCGCGCTTTTGATTGTGAAATAGATGAAAACATTAATGTAACATCTGGCCTCACCAAATTAATGAGATGATAAAGAAAAGTGAAATGAGTGTCTCTACGAGTATTGACTTCTGTCTCCTTTTCCTAATTAATCCTTAGGGTTGTAGATCATCTAACTGTGGTCTATGATCACATTTCATATGCTGGAAGTGTTTCCTTGGCTCTAATGTCTAACTGGTCCAGTTCTCTCTGTTCTGAGAACATTGCCTTCGAAGCTGGACTAGTCAGCTCTGTCTCTGGATGAAGCTCATATTTCACCATCACTATCATTACCATGTGTTTCTTGTGAACCCTATACCATACTAGAATATTCCTAGGAATTGCCAAAGGCCCAGGTCTCACACAATGGGTTGATAATCTACCTCTTTTACTGAGATAGTTGGAGAGTTCTGCTAGCAATATGATGTACTCATTGCCACCATGCCCTACTTCCTGTAGCATGTGTCTGATGCAAGTTCCAGCTAAGCCATCCTTCTCTTGATTCAAAAGGGACTCCTCGTACTCTATAACCACCATGAAGTTTCACAGGACACTCTAGTACACCCTGTTTTCAGCATTAGGGACACCCCTAGTTTATAACTGATCTGAAGTGCTGAAAGGTTTGGCATACCCTTGATCTCAATAAATTCTGCTTCCCTCGTTGGACTAGAAAACAAGTGTGCCTGCCATTTCAACTGCTCAATCCATTGTCTATGCTCATGAGAGGCTGAGTATTGGGATGCATTTTCTTTCTTTCCTTCATTCTTCCCATATCAAATACAACATTGCTTATTTAAACTCAAAGAGGTGTGTACTGTAGACTGTGTCGTCCCAAAATTCAAATATTGAAAAACAAAATTTTTCTTTGTTGTTTTGAGTCAGGGTTTCTCTGTTCAACAGCCCTGGCTGTCCTGGAGCTCAGCTCTGTAGACCAGGCCGGCCTTGAACTCACAGAGATCTGTCTACCTTGCCTCCCAAGTGCTAGGATTAAAGACGTGCACCACCACACCCACTTCCCACCCCAGCCTTATGTTGAAATCTTAACCCCCCAAAAGTGATAGTATTAGGAAGAAAGTGTCAATAAATTGATTACACCATAGATGTGGAGCCTCTGAGAGAGAGAGAGAGAGAGAGAGAGAGAGAGAGACTTCTGAGATCTCCTGGGCCACAAGAACTGTAATAAATACACTTTTTCATTTGTAATTACTAGGGCTATTCTGTGAAAGCAACCCAAATGGACTAAATAGAAAAATTCACCCAAATTATCTTCATTCTCACCTATTTTATGATAGCAATAGAATTAAATTATTTAAATTATTTTGGACTACATGCAACATCTGGCCTCACCAAATTAATGAGATAATTAAGAAAAGTGAAATGGGTGTCTCCACGAGTATTGACTTCTCTCTCCTTTTCCTAGTTAATCCTTAGGGTTGTTAATAGAGACTCAGTCAAACTCAATGGGGTTACATAAGAAAAAAGAAGTGAAGATGTATCTGAGAGCATAAAAAATAATCTTTGTCTTTTATGAACTGTGCCTCAAACTTCCTGACTCCCTTTAATTCTAAGCAAAAGGAACCTAGTTTTTAAAAAGCTTACTGATCTGCCAAATAATGCTACAAATCTCCTTAATTTTCTAATTTTTCGTTTCATTCTGACAACTCCGGAAGAGTCATAAAAACCATCTTTTCAATGAAGAGATTCCAAATTGGCTTCAGTTGAAAAAGATTCTTGAATGTACTTGATACACTTTGAATTTCTGGGATTTGTTTAACTATTCACACTTTTGGCTTCAAATGATTACCTCATCGCAAGTGAGTCTACATATCTCAGAGACATATAATATGGTTGGTGGATCTATTTGGCTTCCAACTATGATTGTGAAATCAAACCTCTGTTTCTTCTATACTGCTCAAAGCCCAGGGTTGATACTCCAGGGCAGTCCTGTTCAGTACTGACCAGCACTAAGCTGTGTAACCAACAGAACACTGTCACTGAAGCTGCTGTAGTATCCCCTCTGCTCACGGCTGGATCTCTAAATGCTTCCATGCCTGAAAGCACTCAGGTCTGTGAAGGACAACACATGGGATACATGGGAGAGAGCACAGTTTGCTGCTGCATTGTGGGTAAGTGAACCGTCTTCAGGGTTGGTCCTGAAGACCACTTTATGCCTACATATATGTGGCTGATGTCTTAAGGGAGCTCAGAACCAGACAATCAGATCCTAAATTCCTGAACCTGTATGAAGTAATAAATCTATTGTTGTCTTGAATTACTAAATTTAGGCCTACTGTGTTATTCAACAATAGAAAACTAATGTGCTCAGGTAAGAATATTAAAATCAGTACTTAGAAAGTTGATATTTGTAAGTGTCTCAGAGCCATGGGTTCAAAAACACTGTTCTTCAATCCCTGTGACAGACATAATTGGTATTTTAAGAATCCTTGGCCTTTGAATGTTCCTTTCCTGTTCAAGAGAAGGAGAAGTGACTTGGTTCTGGTGGATCCAGGAGAAGCAAGACAATTACTTATATTGTGCATTTCTCTGACAAGTGGGGTTTGAACAAGTGTGCCAGGCACTTGCGCAGCTAGGACCCTGAATCAAGAGCTAAGGATGAAGACGACGAGATGAGGGGGAGGTTTCCAATACACAATGGCCAATGGCCAGATGGCAACCCTGTAATCTATGGCATTCCCTCCCTATGGTCCAGGAGTTGCTGCATTAGTGCAACTCAGTAGATTAACTCCCCCATTTCCTGAGACTGAGTTTCCAGCCACAGAGATCTTAAGAGCTATCCAATATTCCTCAACAGACATCTTTGCTGCTTAAATGAAGTATTGCTGTATGCATACTTCATCTTGTCAGGTGCAAGAAAAATCACATGGAAAGAATCAGAGACATCAAAATATCTGATATCAACAGGAAGTGTCTCATTCTGAATGTCTGGATCTGTCTTCTAAACGACAATTTAATTGGCAAGGATAAACTGAGTTGTGATACGGAAAGAATACGTTTAAAGGGCACAGACTCTAACCCACTATAGGTAAGAACATCAATGGGTGCCAGCAGTGTAGGGTTTTCAAATGTGAGTGATTTACAAATGAAATGGTCCTCAGTCTACATGCTTCCACTTCAGTAGCTGTATACTTAAATGTTTATTATCATAATAAAACTAATTTTAAAATCTTTCCCAAAAACCAAGAAGTAGAAGCATCTAGAAAAGAAGGAAACATTATTTTTTAAAGTCATCCCAGTTAATGAAGGAGCACAAAGAACACATAATTAATTCTGCACACATTATAATGTGCTTGGAATCAAAACTAGATATAAAAGTTTATGAGCTAGTTATAAATATCAGATATTATATTGTTTTCCAAAATAAGGAGACATATTGAAGACAAACTTGGATATAATGCTTCATTCTTCTCCTCATATGCCTTTAATTAATTATTCAGTTACAAACTTCATAAGTTCTGGTATTGTTATGCTGCTAAGTAGATCTGTAGCAGGCCAGAAAATGACCTATGTGGGGGAAAAAGAGTGAAGTAAGATTGTGGCTTCTTGCACATCATGTTGGTCAGCAACAGCAGCTGTATTTGAATGGCCACTAGCCCACTGGCTCTCAACCTGGGAGTTGAATGACCCTTTCACCAGAGGTTACCTAAGACCATCTAAAATCATAAATATTTATATCACAACTCATAATAGTAGCGAAATTACAGTTAAGAAGTAGCAACAACAATCATTTTATGGTTACTTCATAACATTGCATCCTTCTAGAAAAGTGATACTGAGATCAAATCCCTGCTGCTCCCTCTTTTGCTGTTTTAAATTGTGCTGTGGCATTTACCTCTAGTGCATGTGAATGGTTATACTCAGTGTATACTGAGGTTGGGACTGATAGCCCAAACTCAAACTGCTCTCTGCTGTCTTAGCCTGTATTTTCATGAGACATTGCTGTGCCCTTCCTTCCCTCAACCATGGATTCCACAAAGACTATAAACAGTGTAATTTGATTTATAAAATGATAGCTTTAAATTTGCCACCACCTTGACTATTAATGTGTAGGCTGAATATTATTTCACGTGTTGCATTTATAGTTCCTGTCTTGTAAAACTGTGCCTTTACAGCTTTTGCCTATTTTTTAATAGAAATTGATGGGTCACTTTGGCTTGCATCAGTCAGTACTTTCACTGACAGGCAGTTGGTAATGGGATTTTGGGTCTTAGTTGTAAGAGAACAGTAGAAAATGTTACCAACAACTGACCTCCTTCACCCCTGCTGGCATGGCTGCCTTCCTCTGCACATTTCTGTTGCATGCAGAAAATGACAAAAGACAGATGTTTCTTGTTGGACTAAGAATGGTTTAATCATTCCTTCTAATCCCAAGGCATTTACTGTAGCCTTCTGGAGCTGATATCTTGGGCTGCTGCTTGGTTTTCACTGTCTTGTAAATGATGTTGCAACTTTCCATTCCATGGAAACTGCAGGTCTGTGGGAGCATTTTTTAAAGGTGTTATGCTGTGGATGATATCCTTAGCCAAAAGCTTTAAATAAGAATGGTTTAATCATTCCTTCTAGTCCCAAGGCATTTACTGTAGCCTTCTGGAGCTAATATCTTGGGCTGCTGCTTGGTTTTCACTGTCTTGTAAATGATGTTGCAACTTTCCATTCCATGGAAACTGCAGGTCTGTGGGAACGTTTTTTAAAGGTGTTATGTAGGGGTTAGATAAATTAGATTTAGAAAATATATAGGAGTTTCTGATACTGTCTCTTAATTCAGGGCCTGAAGAGCATTATCAGCATGAAGTCAGCAAAAACAGGAAAGACATAATAGACTGAAAAACAGGAAAGATTCAATAGACTGAAAAACAGGAAAGACTCAATAGACTGAAAAACAAGGTTGAAGTCAGGAAAAACAGGAAAGACTCAAGACTTGAAGAAACAAAGTATCTGGCCTGACATTGTTTTCAGCTGCTAAGTGGGTGGAGCCCAAATTAAGCTGAAACAGAGTTCCTCCTATTTAAGGACAGTGCATGGAGCCCAGAGAAGAAGAGGCCCCTGATGCTAGAAAGCTCCAAGAGTCCTGCTAAAAAAAGGGCTGGTCATTGATGGCCAGCTCTCTCCCTAAAGCAGAAAGAAGCCGGTGAGTA